>VZTY01002600.1:1872-23851 GCA_013400935.1 Turnix velox | reverse complement strand
AGGTGTCTTTGCCCATAGCAGGGGGTTGGAACTAGAGTATCTTTAAGTTTCCTTCCAACCCAAACCATTCTATGATTCTAAGTTATTTTTACTGCACCAATACACACTTTAACCCTATTATTTCTTTTATCTAAAGCTTCATACCTGCTCAGAAGACAAGGTAATAACCTGGTTAGCCTGCAACATAACTTTCTTTTCCTTACTTTCCTTCCCTTATCCTGCACGCATTCAAGTCTCACCTCTGAGCCTTGCTTTAGTGATCCCAACTCAGGACCTCATGTGACAGATGGCAAAGGAAGCTTGCTCATTCTTGCGGTGTTAAGCAATAAATCCATGCTGGAAGCCCTTTACTGAAGCCTTTAGGCTTCTGAAAATGGCAGAAACAACAAGGTATTTGGTCTTGAGTATCCCCAAAGTTATCATAGAGAAACTTATAAGTGCATGATCTTATTTTAATGGAGAAAAAAAAAAGAGTAGCTTCAGGATATTTCCCCAAAAGCCCATTCAGAGAAAACAATAATGGACTTCTCCATTTTTACCTCTGTATTTTAAATTATAAGCATAAACATATGTATATTTGATAGCAAGATTGACCATTTGCAGCAATGTTTTCCTCTTTGCTGTTGTTTCATACCATTTAAAACAGCTTAGTATAAAAACACTGCAATACCTTTGTACAATTTAGCAAATGTTTATGGGAAAAAAAAAATATATTCATTCCAGAAGATGAAAGATAGAAGTTTGAGTAAAAGAATCTGACACAGTGTATTTCTATTATGCAGGGAAATGTCTTTTAGGTGAATATTAGTCTCACATTTCAGCCAGTGTTTGGATTTTATCCGTTGCTATTCACCAGCAGCAGAATAGTTTTAAACATTTCACTATTAAATGTCACCATCAGAGCTAAATGTTTTAATATCCCAAAATACCATGTTCATTTCTGACAGTTCAGATGCATCTCGCTGTGCTTAAAGGCCAGGTGGAAAATATTCTGTTCAAATGGACACATTCACTTTAAGTGCTACATCCAAAATATGCCAACAGAAAGCAGAATATGCTTGAATGACCCTGTGCTTGGCACAGCACTTGAGCACCTGGAGGCTTTACACAGCCCTCATCCTACAGGAAAGGCAATCACATTTCAGAGACTTCAAAAAGAGCAATGCAGTCTCCCCCAGGTTTTGTGTTTCCCCATTTCCATGCAGAGAACATTAATCAACCCTACCGTCCCTCAACTTCCAATTGCAAGCAAGTTCCTTTATAAGCAAATCCCTGTGCCCATAAGATGCTTCAGAGGGAGGTGGCTGCATCCTCCTCCTCCCAAAACTTTCCAGGGACTACAGCAGGATCTACCACAAGCCCCCAGATGCAAGTGGTGGCTCATAAATATATCAGTGTGTTTTATAAAAGAAGAAAAAATTCCTTTAGGAAGATTTTAAATTTCTTTCCCTTTCTTCCACTTCCCACCCCATCATGGACTGCTTTTGGCTGCCTGCCCTCACAGAGCCAGACTCCAAGCTGCCTGAGCCTCTGACCTGCTCCAGCTGCTGCTCCCAGTGGCAGAATTAGAAGGTTAATGCTAACTGCTTAAATGGGTTTAAATCAAATCTGTTTTGCTGCCCAGAAAAATGTCGATTTATTTTTAAATCTTTTTTCTTTTTTTCCCTCCCACTTTGAGTTTCAGCTAAACACATGCTGAATTGCAAACGTCTAAACCTGATAGCCCAGCAAATGAAAACTGAATTTAGCTTAATGACTTTCTCAGCATGTATAGCATGGATATAAACTATGTCTAGCAAGTTTTCCCTTCTCAGGCTTGTCAAATCCTGGAGTTATTCTAATGCAGCATTGAAAATGCCACAGTTAAAACTATATGGAAACCAGAAATGTAAATATTGAAGAACCTGAAGAGCAGATGTAATACCAAATGACGTTCTCTAATTTTTTGGGGGGGTCAAAATGATTTATTTAGAGTTTTATTTAGAGTCCATCTCCTTGGAGTTTGTCTTCTTAACTGCAATTGGAAAACCTTCAGTGACTTTCCTAACATTTTTAGGTGGCAAAGTTCACTAAAGCAATGGCTTTACTTGATAGCTTGGTGGTATCATAAGAGGTGAGGAGGTCTTTGACACCCAAGCTTTGTTATAATTGTGTGATGCCATGAGTATTTATCCTTCATTTAGCTTTTCAATTACATGGCCCCATTTTCCAGTTTCAAGAGCAAAATGTGGTACATTCAGAGGGTTTTTTTCCACCCTTGTAACAACACTTAAAACAAAAGATGCTTTCTTTCAGATCTCTTTAGCTTCACTTCACGTTTTCCTTGCCATAACCTTGCTTAGCTTCAGATCCATTATAAAAGACAAAACTCTGCCAGTAAGTCATGCCAAAGTGCAACATTTTTCTCTGTACTCACTTCCCTAGCACAAGGAAAGATATTTTTCATTCTTTTATGTAAGGTGGCTTTTTCTTCCAAAGGCATGAGAGCCAGCTGACACACAGACCTTGCTCTGCTCCTTGCACACAGCATTTCTTCTTCTTCAATTGAGTGTCAGTGGTTGTCTTCTACCTTTCATGGTCTTCTCTTCTCCTCTGCTGTGCTTGGCATGCAGAATTACCCCTTATTAGAGGGCTACAAACAGAGATATTTGTGACATGAGATGTAAGATATCTGTCTTCCATGTTAATTTTAAGACAAAAAGGCTTCCAGGACCCCTGCACAGCAAAGGCAATGGGCTCCTAATTGAAAAATTAATTTTAAAAGCAAACATCTGTCTTCAGCAAACAGCCTGTTCCAGAAGCTGCAGGACTTGCACCTTCTCATTCTCTTTCTTCCAAAGAATCCACCGTATCTGTCCAAAGAGCACCATTTAACTTGCAGCTTTGCAGACCTCACACTACTTATTAAACATTTAAATTAAGTATTTGTCATTTTGGCAACAAACTCCCATGTAACTCTTTCCTACACAGAAGAAACAACTCTTCTCTGCTTTAGAGTAACTTCTTATTTTAATGGAGGCTCACTGACCAACCACAAAGCAATGTTGTAGAGGGAGATGGGTCAAGCCTTTAGTGTATCAGCTACACTTGCAGCTGATCCATCCTTAGACTTCAAAAATACAGTTAAAAATATAAAGTTAAATATAATTATGTTAAAATCATTTCCTTGTAGACACTGTACAGCCCACTCATTAGTTATACTGCTGATGTGATACCCACTTGTAGTGACCAAATTCCTCAGCAGCCAAATGGGAAAAGGAGTGACAGGATGTAATATTTGAGTTGTATTTTTTGTCCTCTTGTTTTTATTCCTGCAGTGCAGTGTGATCCACCATGTGAGCATGGAGGAACCTGTGTGTCTCAAAACACTTGTTCTTGTGCTTATGGATTTGTTGGTCCTCGATGTGAAACAAGTAAGTACGAGTTCCTTCAGGCTTTCCTCTCCTCATTATGTGTCTGAATTCACAGAATATTCTAAGACACAAATAGTCTTTTTTATTTTTCTGCATTTTCCCCTGAAACAATGACTGAATGCAGCACAGAAATCAAAGTAAAATATATTAAAGTAATATTTAATATCTATTTCTGACCATATACTTACTAGCAGCATGGTCAAATTATACAAAAATATGCACATCTCCATCAACATTTTCTACACAGAAATGCTTCTGGAAAAACAATCAAGCAAAAGCCTCCATGCTATTTATAGTCACATTTATGAAATTCAAGGTTGTGTGAGTGAATTTGGTGGTACTGATTTTGAGTAGACAAAAAAAAAATCATGCCTATTAGGAGCCACATTATTGTGCAACACAAGTTACAAAAAGAGGTTTGACATATGAAACATCTGATGCAAAAAAATTCAGCCTCCAAACCCTTCTATATTAGCTTCATTATTAGAGACCTTGCTGCTTATTTAAATATCAGGTTGCTCTTGACAGGAATATAATTTTAACTCTGTACCATGGTAGCTGGAATACTTTGAAAAAACAAAGAATTTCAGATGCAATGGAAAGGAAAAGGAAAAACAAGAGAAAGGGCAGATTCATCCTTCTACCTCTTGGACTACTACCACTAGTTATTTACTGCATTAGGGTAGCTTTAGGATTTTCATCAGTGTTACCAATAAGTGATTTTGATCCATTCTGTATTTTCCAGTGGTGTGTAACAGACACTGCCACAATGGAGGAGTGTGTGTGTCACCAGATGAGTGCAAATGCAGGGATGGATGGAGCAGCCCTTCCTGTGAAACAGGTCAGTGGTGAGAAATGACTGCCTGAAATCCATGGGATTCCTGAAATTCAGCAGCCAGTGGCAACTGCTTAAAGAATGAAAACATAAGGAGATCCAGCAAAAGGCAAAAGCTTCAGAAAGGCTTTGAGTTTTCTAAGTTTTCAGAAGTTGAGATGTTTATCTTAATCTCAGGGCCACATAGAGGAAATCCACAAACAAAAGCTTTTCACAGCTTGTTTTTAAGCTCGTGTGATTTTGGAGTTTCTTCTCCACTTACACAAAAATGAAAATAAAGCTAATCACCATTTCAGAAGTCAAAACCTAGATGCTTAGTAGCTTCTGCAAATGAGAGTAATTCTCACCAGAGCCTTTGGAGATGTGCTGAGTTATAGCCTCAGCTGACAGAACCTCACTCAGTTTGTCTTCTTCATGGAGAGCCCCAACATTGAGTTCTGTCCCATTCCTGCAGTGGAATTCCGAGATCAGGGCAACACAACCATCTGCCCTACTTCTAGTTAGCACTGCTTTTAACCCTACACCATGATGATAGGGCAGAAAAAACAAGGATTTGGCTTTTATTTTAATGGAATCCTGTCAAATCTAAACTTGAAAGTACAATTCTGTGGAGACGGGGCCAGTTTAAGTTATAACAGGAACATAAGGAAGCAAAGGTGACTTTAGCTTCTAAGTTAGCAAATAAATGTGCACTTTAATATGACATAGTCTAAGGAAGAAAAGAGAACCTAGGAAGGTAAACTATTGAAAACCAAGACCAACTACTCAGACTTAATGGGTTTAGTTTTTTGGATTCAGTTTTGCCATTGACATGTGACTACATAAGACAGATCAAAAGGCAGTTTGTAAGCACCCACCCCCTAATGTTAAACATGCTGCTGCTGCCAGAATCCACACTGCTCACCCTGCCATGCTCTCACACCACCAAGGTATCTTCAAAAGGCAGGCACAGAAGCGTGCACACTGAGGAAAAAGCCACCTCCAGCTGTCAGTACTAAATGACAAGGTGAGGATTTGAGCTAGGTACATGTTTCTCATCAGGACTCATCATTTTGGACCTTGTTTTGAATGAGCACAGCTCAGATCTTCCTCCTGGGGATGTGCTGAAAGCTGGAGTACACCTTTTTCCTCCCAAGGCACAGTCGCTGCAACACTCACCTGGGACAGGGCATGCAAAATAGTGAAATATTAAAAAGAGCAAGAGCAAGGAGCACCTTAATCAGTGCCAAACCTCAAGGCTACAGAGGCAGCCTCTGTCAGGGTGAATATTAAATGACTAAGACACCTTCAGCCTACATTACCTTCTCTGGAAGGTGAGAGATGTCATTTTAACCTCTGTCTGCCTGAGACTGCTCTTCCTGTAAGTGTTGAAGTGACAGAGCTATTGAGGACACATAAATTAACCTAGCAACTTCTATATTTAAATGACTAGAATTTTCACTACCTCCTCTTTTTGTTCTGCCAGAGATTGCTCTCCTTGAGTTTGGCACATTTATTTTGGGGTGGCATTAAATGAGATTATTTCAAGAGAAGGACAATCATCAGCAGCAGAATAACAACAGTGGGGTTTGTTTTTCTGATAATTCCTTAGGCAAAAGACTATCAGGTTCATCTCTTTAACACAACTTTGTGTGCACTATGTGGGGTATTTTGAGGATGCTGTTGGGGTTTCCCCACCCCAAGTGATATGATAGGAGTCTATGGATGAACACAGATGTAGAAACAAACCAAAAAAAAAGGGTCTTAGGCAACTTTACCAAAGGAGATTATAAACACTGACAGGTCATGAAAACCTGTTATCTAGCCAGGACAATGCAGCAACTAATCCAAATTCCCCATTAGCAAGGAATGAAGTCCATTTTGACTTCATAAAAGACTGCTGCTTAGTCAGAAAAGCCTCCTGTCAAGACTACAATTTCACTTTTTTTTTTTTAATTTCCAAACTGCCATTTTCTTTCTCCTTTCCTTCTTTCAAAACATTTTAGTGACCCTTAATTTATTTAAACTCAAATGTATTTAATTTAATGGGCTATTCTGTGAGATACTGAAAGACAAAGGGAATAGAAGGAAAAAGATTTTTAAAAGTGTCACTCTGCTTTACAATGGAAGCTTTACCACATTCCTTATTCTTCACATACAACTTCCCAACTAATCTCATTTGCAATTCTAATACTCTATTTCTTTTTTCCCCAACAGTCAGGTACTTGCCACACAGAAATATTCAAGATAGCTTCTAATTCCTAATGCCTGTTATATCATCTGCAGTAATAGGGGATATATAAAGAGGCAAAGGGAGCCCAGCCAGTGGCTTTGCTGGTGATGCATGAGCCAATATATTGTGGGAAGTGGCATTTAAATAAGGCAGAAGGGAGGGATGTTTTGCAGCTTCACAGAAATGCCACGATGCTCTGCTGAATTCAGACCAAGCAGCAAAGGGTTAATATCTCATCACCAGGTTAATCTGGGCTACGTGCAACAGGACTATATTCTACCACCTTGGAATCCTGTTTGGTGGGGAAGCAAATGAACTGTGCAAATCAAAGGAAAGCATTTGAAATAAGGCATTCAATTATATTTTATTTCATTCCCCCAAGCTAAGCTAAAACACCACCAAAATGGTCCCACTGTGTCACCAACAAATGAATGCCACAGCACAAGTGACCAGCAAGGATGGTGTGAAATTTAACACAGTGTTGCTCAAAATGTTTATTCTAATGGCTTGAGGAGGAGCAAAAGAGTGTCTGCTCTATAGACAATCCTAAATTATAAGGCATTCATTGAGTTATCTTATATTCACATACAGCTGTGTGCAACCCAGTCTGCTTGAATGGAGGAACCTGCCTAAGGCCCAACACATGCACATGTCCTCATGGATTCTATGGGCCACAGTGCCAGAGAGGTAAGAAAGTTCTATTCATCATCTTGATAAAGGATCCAAGCTGAAAACATAAACAGCAGCCTATAGCAGCACCTGCCCCCATCTGCTGGGGGTGAAGGAGAAAGCAAAAATGAGACAGACTCAGTAATTTGATAATCTTTCTCCAGAGGTTCAACATGGAAGGTAATTTTCAGCATCTAGAAAAGTTGAAAATTTTATCCTTAACTGCTGTGGTTTAGCTAGAACTAAAGTTTGAAAGTCAATATTCCTATTTGTGGGATATAGAATCACAGAATCATAGAATAGTTTGGGTTGGAAGGGACCTTAAAGATCACAGAGTTCCAACCCCCCCTGCCATAGGCAGGGACACCTCCCACTACATCAGGCTGCTCAGTGCCTTGTCCAGCCTGGTCTTGAACACCTCCAGAGAGGGGGCATCCACAGCCTCCCTGGGCAACCTGTTCCAGTGTTTCACCACCCTCAATGTAAAGAATTTCTTTCTTATGTCAAGTCTAAATCTACCCCCTTCCAATTTACATCCGTTTTTCCTGGTCCTCCCATCAGATATCTTATTAAAATGTCCTTCCCCTGCCTTTCTGTAGGACCCCCTCAGGTACTGGTAAGTTACTATAAGGTCCCCCCTGAGCCTTCTCTTCTCCAGGCTGAACAACCCCAAGCGATATATGGAAGTGATACATGAAGTACATCCAGAGACTCTCCTTGTCACATCTCCTGCATGCTCCTCTGATGCTATAGTCTGTCATAAATCCATATTCCCTTATTCTTAATGGTTTTCTGAAGGACTAAGCTCTTATTTGTGATGGCACTGATGATAACTAAATGACTAATCTAAAGCTGAAGTTGGTGATATCACTAATTAGCAACTAGTCAATCAAATGTTAAAGCATGGTTCTACTTTGTCCACTTTCTGTTCTCTATAGCCTGTACCATACTGTGTTTCACAGCCAGATGATTATTTATCTTCAAACTGGGCTCACATCACCTATTTGTCTGAGCATCACAGAGTGCAGTGGAGATTTAAACATCCAAAGAAAGATTTGGTCACAGCTTTCAGCATTTCTGGCTGCCATCTCCAGCAGATGCCCAACAGACAGGACACAGCTCTTTGAAGGCCAGGCTTGCTGAGGCTCTGAGCAACCTGATCTAGTGTAGGATGTCCCTGCTCACTACAGGGGGTTGGACTAGATGGACTTTGAAGGTCCCTTCCAACTCAACACATTCTATGATTCTCCACATCCCTGCTCAAAGATCTAATCAAACATTACTCTGCCCAAAAGAGCAGGACCTGATTTTGAATCCCTATCCCAAAGATAACAGCAGCATTTTGTGCTTCATGCTCACTTTGTGCTGCCAAACTTAAATTAATGAACAATTTAACTACCCATTAGCTCAGGCAGAATAGACAGGAGAGAGGAACTTATGTTTAGGGCTGAAATAACTCCTGTGCTAAAAGTACTTGTTTTTCATTTTTTTGAGCTTGCCTCTAATAACCCCTGCGGGATCTAGGAATATAAATACATTCCTATTACCAAAACTGAACTATTTCAATAGCAAAAGTTCTTTTTACTTTCTATCTCTCTCTTCTTTCCCTGGAGTTCCTAGATGAATGCAATCTCAATGCATATTTTTGCAAGTGAATGATTCACACACAAAAATCTAATTGCAAATGGAGCTTGCTGGAAGCTCTTTGTTTTTGTGACGCTGGGGGTGAAGGAGAAAGCAAAAATGAGACAGACTCAGTAATTTGATAATCTTTCTCTGGAGGTTTGATGTGGAAGGTAATTTTCAGCATCTAGGAAAGTTGAAATTTTTATCCTTAACTGCTGTGCTTGAGATAGAACTAAAGCTTGAAAATCAATATTCATATTTGTGGGATATGGAAGTGATATGAGGAGAAGGTTGGAGGAGGCTGGAGGAAAAGCAAAACCTTTCCTTCTACTTCCTAGAGGAAGGAGGAAGAAATAGCAGCAAAAAGACATTAGAGAATACCAAACATAGNTACTTTTATCCAGCTTAAGTCTCCTCTCTTCCAATTTGCATCCATTCCTCCTAGTCCTGCCATCCTGTAGCCTATTAAGAAATTCTACCCCAGTCTTTCTGTAGCCCCCTTCAGGTATTGAGAAGCTACTATGAGGTCCCCCTTGATCTTCTACTCTCCAGGCTGAACAAACCCAACTTCTTCAGCTTGTCCTCACAAGGGAGGTGCCCCCTCCCTCTGATCACCTTCCTGGCCCTCCTCTGGACCAGCTCCAACAGCTCAATGTCCTTCTTAAGTTGAGGGCTCCAGAACTGGACACAATACTCCAGGTAGAGTAGAGGGGAAAAATCACCTCCCTTGACCTGGTGGTCACACTTCTCTTGAAGTCCAAGACTGGGTTGGCTTCTGGGCTACAAGCACACACTGGTGGCTCAAGGGCTGAAACTGTCAAAGAAGTCATGTTGCTGAAGGATTCTTAGGAATATTATGACTATTAACTGCAGATGTCCAAAAGAGACCCTTAGGTGACAGTCATCATGTCCTACATTGTTTTCACAAACAGGAGATAATAAGAATGTCCAGGTAGATATCTCCCTGAATCACTATTTGAAGAAACTTCTTCTCCACGCCAAGCAAAGAAAAATGCCTCTCTAGACCTGTCTCCCAACACACTTCAATAAAGAGACTTATACTTAGGTAATGCTGATCCTCTATGGGATTTTGGTGCACAAACCTTTTGCTTTTCTTTTCCCAGCTGTTTGCATTCCCCCATGTAAGAACAGTGGTCACTGTGTCCGGACCAATGTGTGCTCCTGCACCGAGGGTTACACTGGAAGAAGGTGTCAGAAAAGTAAGTTGGGAACTTCTCTTTGCTTCTCAATGTTCTCTGACCCATAGATAACTTTTCTCCCTTTGGCATTTCTTCAACAGAATACACCACAACCTCCTATATATCAGAGCACACATGCACTATGTCATATCCAAAATCAATCTGTTAATTAGAACAGCATGAAATCAAGGCAATGCTGGGAGCAGGACATTTTTTCTAAACCCCTCTCTAAATATTTTCAGGCATTCCCAGTGAGTAACACTCATATTTGGAGACGAATAAATTATTTTGCATTAAAGATCTTTTTTTGGGAAAAAAAACCCCTAAACCAGAAGGCAGAGCAGTTGACTGAGATCCTAAACAATATTAGAATATCATGCTTCTAGCTTAATTAAGACTGTTGGTTAATAATGCTTTGGCCTTGCCTTTGTTCTTGTCACTGAAAACTCCCTCTTCACCTTAGCATCAGTATTCATGTTCTATTCTTCTATTCTTCAGGGGAAATAGGTTATTTTGACACTTTTACAGACTCTATTGCTCAACAATATGTCACCCAGGGAGTTTAGGATATGTATGTGAAAACTTTTTCTTTTTTATTATTTCTTAACCAGTTTGAAATTGGCAAAAGGGGAGCTGTGAAAACAACTGTTCTTGGCAGGAAGAATCTGTACATTTCCAGAGCAGTTTATGTCTCACACATAGAGGAAAAAAAAGAAAAGGCAAAAAAAAATTCCTTCCAGCAACAAAAGCCCTCTCAATCCCCATTCTCCAGCTCTCCTCTCCTTCAGCACAGAGAATCACGATGCATGGCTCTGCCTGGCTGCAAAGAACACAGCTGAATAGTCTGTTCTGGCAGGAACAAGCTGGAGGGAAGAAAGGATGGGAAAAGAAGAAAAAAAAAACCCCTTATGTTTGGCATCTTGTTTTTGAGGTTAGAGAACATTAGAAAAGTGCTGTTTCCCAGCTTTAAACACACTGCCACATCTCCAGACAGATCAAAGGCAAAGAGAGGCGATCATGATTGCAGTCTGCACTAACCCTCAGTGTTTTTCTCCCCACTTTCAAAGACTTCAGGAGGTTTTGTTGCCCATCTTGGTATAACCTTCTGCAAAAGAGATTCTGCTATAAAGAGTACGTTTTTGTTGTGTCCAAGCTCAGTCTCCACTCCACTTTGATGACCAGTAAATTGTCTGTTTACCTTAGCCTTATGAAAATGTAGGGAAAGGATCTGTCTGTGATGAAGTAGGAGAAAGATGCTACTATTTGCTTACTTTTACTTGCTCTTGAATGTTAATAAGTAAAAAAAATCGTGTTCCTTTTTTCTTGCTTACAACCACCTGCAGATGGCATGGGTAAAATGATCCATACAAAGAAACAGAATATTCACAAGCTCTAGTTGGTATCAGAGCTGTTATGTTGTATTGTAGCTGTCATATAAAATAGCAGAAGTGAGTCTAAACTGACCTCCATAAACCTTCCTCCTCCAAAATACTGGAAAAAATAGGATTCCTGTCAGTTGGAAGCTGCCTTAGTTTAATACCTCTCAGACTGCAAATGCCAAAGGTATTTCATACCATTTTTAGTATGTTTTTATATTCTTTTTAATTAGGCACTGACCTGATCAGCTGATGCACTTGAAGGATTTATATAGAGGCAGATATTCCTAACTTACTTACACACATGCAAATAAAAAGTGGAAAGTGAATTCCCTGCATGAAGCTTTTTTCTAAATAAAATGTATCAAAAGTACCACAACAGCCACATTGTGTTCCAAAAAGAGCTAATATCTCACTTTTTTTTTTGTCTTTTGCATTGTAGTTAGCAGAATATATATTTATATATATATATATCAAATGTATTTTTTACAATACATCCCTTTGTGCTCAAGTGCTCAAAAACCCAGTTTGAACATGAACTTTGCAGTACTTCTGTCAACCTTCATGGGAAGGGGATGGCCAGAAAAAACAAACAGTAGATTTTTAATTTGCAAAGAGGGTTTTTCTGCATTTGAGCATCTTTCCTGTTTGTCTTAGAGAAGCCTTTGTAACCCATCTGAGCCCCAGGTTGCATAGAGCATTATCACAACTTGCTCAGAGCTGTTGTATCTTTACACAAAGAGAAAGGAAAAGAAATATAGACATGGCAATAGCAAGACTGTAATGAGACACAAAGTTCACTAGAAGTTTAATGCTGCAATAGTTCCCATTTGCAAATCAACAGGACACAGTGCATCATCAGAGGAACTGCCAAAAGTGAACCTGTGGCCCAAATCATCACTCTGTGGTGTCCAACCTGTGGCCCCAGGCTGAGAAATGCACAGCTGCCTTTGCCAAAATGAGGAACGTGGCAATTCTGAGAAAAACAATTCCCCTGCAAGGGATTTTATCATCATTTTAATTGTTCTTCACTCTCTGAACACGAGTTTTCTCTCTCCTCAAGTCATTTTACACTGCCAGTACACTTTCAAACACCACTGTCAGCAAATCAGCTTCACTATGTGCTTACACAGAGTCTCTAATCTTAGACATTTTGGGTGGATTTATCACTTGCCTCATAAAACCTAACAAGAGCAAGTGAGTAAATTAAAGAATAAAAAAGGATAAGTCTGAAGACGTTTCCCACCCATGTGCCACGTGCTGAGCAGCCTCATATTCTTGATTTTTACTCTGTTGAGCAGAAAGAGGTAAACATGGGCAGTACCTCAAAATAAAATATGTTTCCAGATCAACTTTGCATCAGACAAACATACAAGGTGTTAATTCTAAAGATAAGCTTGTGTGTCTGTTTTAAAATTTCCTTTCAAAAACTGCACAGCTGTAACGATCTTGAGATATCACTCCTCTTCATGAGGCTTTAAAAAAGCAGCATCCACAGTGATCTACCATTTTTGTAAGAATTAAGTAGAAACAAAGAAAATTGATGAGATTTCATCTGTTTCCTACCTATATTTTCACCAGCCTGCCTTAGAAACCACTCTTGAAAGAGGACAGCTGATAAAAGCTGAGTTTCTTTTACTTATGAAGGATTGAAGAGAAGGTTGAGGGGGGGAAAGAGATTCACAGGTCCCCACTTTTATCCCTTCTCAGCTGCTGTCTGCTCCTAGCGTGCTCATCTCCCAGCAAAAAGGCAAGCCACAGCTCCCTCTGGAGCTCAGCAGCCAGCAAAGGTCACAGATGAATAGGGATAAACATCATCCTTCTCCTTCCTCCCTTCCCCAGAGCACCACAAGCAGACCCATAGCCTGATCTGGCCTCTCCCATGGTTTGGTACCTTCTCAACCTTGCCCACTCCTCTGGCACCTAGAGAGTGGGTGAGTAAAATCCTTAAAAACAGGCTTAAAAATAGGCTTAAAAACAGAGACTGTGCCTGCGTCTATTTTATCACATCAGGCCAAACCCTGCCGACTTTGTATCTCATAAATCATCGTGCTGACACTGGGACTCTGCAGATGGGATCTCAAAGTTAGTAGATAACTATTTCTCCATCTCAGTAATTCCTGCAGGCAGGATTTATAGCCATTACACAGCGTGCAATATAACTCAGGCTCGTTCTTCCAGCTCTGCTTCCTCCCCCTCTCTTTTTCCTTCCCAGTACCGTGAGGACTTGACTTGCATGAGAGCCAGAGGCAAACTAATTGGAAAATGTGAACACTAGGTTTTCAAAGGCAGCTTTTTGCTAAGCAATGTCATGTTGTGAAAGTCACTGATTTCCTATATTCCAGCCTTCCCTTGTAATGTTCCTGTGGATTATTGCCTTGCCAGCTGCATAAGCAGGAAGTTTTATTGCTCAACAAATGAGACTTGGGCTGAATTATCATAAAATCATAGAATGGTTTGGATTAGAAGGAACCTTAAAGATCATCTAGTTCCAACCCCCCTGTCATAGGCAGGGATATCTCCCACTAGACCAGGTTGCTCAGTGCCTCATCCAGCCTGGCCTTAAACACCTCCAGGAAGGGGGCATCCACTGCTTCTCTGGGCAACCTGTTCCAACCCTCACAGTAAAGAGCTTCTTTCTTCTATCCAGTCTAAATCTCCCCTCTTCCAATCTGTATCCCTTACTCCTAGTCCTGCCATCCTGTACCCTATTAAAAAGTCCTACCCCAGCCTTTCTATAGACCCCCTTGATAAGTCACTATGAGGTACCCCCTGAGCCTTCTCTTCCCTTGGCTGAGTAACCCCAACTCGTTCAGCCTGTCTTTGTAAGAGAGATGCTCCAGCCCTCTGATCATCTTCAATGGGTGATATATTTTTATTGAGGTGGCTCAGGCCACCTAAAATCAGCCAATCTGCAAATCAGAGAGGTCTAGCATGCCCTCACACACAGCTAGCAGGGGACAACCCATGTATCTCATCCAAATGGATGGAGTTACATTTTCCTTAGACTTGTTTCTCATATGTCAAGGAGGTGATTAAACGCAATATGTCTGTGTCTAAGATCTCAGACTGGCAAACTATCAATACCTGAAGGGGGTTCTACAGAAAGGCAGGGTAGGACTTTTTAATAAGAAGGGGGTAGATTCAGGCTTGACATAAGAAAGAAATTCTTTACAGTGAGGGTGGTGAGACACTGGAACAGGTTGCCCAGAGAGGCTGTGGATGCCCCCTCTCTGGAGGTGTTTAAGGCCAGGCTGGACAAGGCACTGAGCAGCCTGATGTAGTGGGAGGTGACCCTGCCTATGACAGGGAGATTGGAACTCGATGATCTTTAAGGTCCCTTCCCAACCAAACTACTCTATGATTCTACACACCCTCAAACAGTGGGTAACAGTGAGGTTTGCAAACTTACTGCTAAAAGCTTTTGTTTTGGGACAGAAGTGGAACTACTGGGAGGTTGGCTCATTGACTAAATGGTGCATGGTCTGGAAACACTGGTCTCAGCTCTTGATTTTCCAGCCCACATACCAGAATAGGTTCATATTAGATGTCATCGTCTTTCCTTGGGCATGAAATACATCAGAAGCCAAAGAAAAGAAAAAAAAATCAGGGTTATTACTGTCTTGCTCATTCAGCTGAACACAACATGATCCATGTATCTTCACCTGGGGGCAACAGGGAGAGCTCTGACTTCCCAGAGAAAGAGAAGCAGTGACTCAAGGTACAAGCTTGCTCCTTGCAGGGCAGTGTTCCTTTCAGCTCACTCTTAGAAAGGATTTATGACAAAACCATTAGCTGGCCTTTCTCAAAAGCTACATTTTGTTTACATCCACATAGCTGGTGCATTTATTTTAATAGGGGATTTGAGCTCACTCAGTTGTCTCTAAATCTATTTTGTGGGAAGAGAACAAGAGTATGTCTGGATAAGAACTGAATATATACCCTAAATAAGCCCAAAGGCCTTATTAAATTTTTATTCATTCCATAAGCAAAACATTCACAAATGACAACATGAATTTTACTAGAGTGGAGGATCTAGGTTTTGAGCCAGTATTTTCTTACTTGCATTTTAAAGGTGTTAAAGAAACATGTCAGATCTGCTGCTTTATGTTAAGGCATATTTAAACTAAAATAGCAGGGATTCCCAAATTACTACATTTCTCTTTGTGGAAACCTACTGTCTGAGGATAAGTATTATTTGCTTCTAATTCATTTAAGAAGCAATAACTTTTGGGAGTCCATTTTTAATTTAAATATTTCCAAAAAATATCCCCTCTTAAAAAAAGAGGCATGGGATGCACCACTTGAAAATCCCAGAGGATGGACAATTCTGGAAATTCATGTTGTCTATGCAGAAAAAGGTATCACCAAGAAAATCCTCTCTAGCACTGATTCCTAACCAAAACTTGTCTTATTTTGTTAGAGAGATAAAAACATTTTGTTTACAGCAGTGTTCATTCTTGAAGATGCTGAAATATTTTGCAGCTATCCAAACATCATATCAGTGTATCTCCAGAAAGAGGTTCATCTGAAAGGAGACAACAGGCAAAATAAAGATTGAGAGACCCAGAGGGAGACATTTTTCAATGCCAAGAGAGTGGAGACACCCCCATCTGTGCAGGAGGCACAATCCCTCATTGAGGTTTAAGAATCTTGTAGACTTCCAAGGAATTTTTTTGAGATACAACTCAGGATGTTGGGAGGCAGGAAGGAGGAGGTTTAGCAGATTTTCCCTTCTCAGTGGGGTTTTGGTGGGGCTGGAGGAGGTGATGCTCATGGGGAACCTCAGAGTAGCTTCTCAATACCTGAAAGGGGTACAGAAAGGTTGGGTGGGACTTTTTAATAAGGTCCAGGATGGCAGGACTAGGAGTGATGGATGCAAATTGGAAGAGGGGAAATTTAGGATGGAGAGAAGGAAGAAATTCTTGATTATAATGGTGGTGAGAACCTGGAAGAGCTTGCCCAGAGAGGTTGTGGATGCCCCTCAATCCCTGGAGGTGTTTAAGGCCAGGCTGGATGAGAAATTGAGCAACCTGGTTTGGTGGGAGGTTTCTCTACCCATGGCAGGGGGGTTGGAACTAGATGATCTTTAAGGTCCCTTCCAACCCAAACCCATTCTATGATTCTATGTTGTATCACTTGTTGAGAGAGATCCAGCCCAGCTGGAATGAGGTAGATTACAACCTCAGTTCAGTCTAGTATTTCAGTATTTTTACCATCCAGTATTATTTTTACCATTTTTTATTCTGAACTAGTAACTAAATTAGCTTTTTCTCCTGTTCTAAGAATACTAAAAGACCCACTGGGGATATTTCTGTACTCATCAGAGCAAAACTCAGACACAACTAGGCAGAGCACTGACATCACACTGCTATCTATGTGGTCTGAAGTTCTTCAGGCAATTTTTCCTTCCAAAACATATGCTAGGTCATGAAAAATAACTCACATTGCTAGAACCACGTGGTAAAGTGAATATAAATGCATTATAAATGCAAACTGTCACCACACCCATCACAATTACATTTACAGCTCCCTCTGTGTCTTGTAGTAATTTGTTCTCCACTGTCACATCCCTCAGAGGTTTCTACCAGATTATTTTTACTATTCAGAAAGGTAATTTATTGAAGTGCTTTTGCATCTCTGCCAGAGACACACCAAGCGAGAAATAGGGATGAGCAAAACTCAAAATGATTGCTGGCTTGATATGGATAAGGATCCAAATTTTGGAAGAACCTTGCATAAAACCTGCAAACAACTTTATTACCTGACAAATACTCCTCCTTCTTGGAGTGAAACCTCTGCCTGTACTTACTGGCATTCAGTGGATGCACATCTGAGGTTACCCTGACAGATCCTGGAGTGAAAATTATATATATATATATAATCATAGAATCATAGAACCATAGAATAGTTTGGGTTGGAAGGGACCTTAAAGATCATCAAGTTCCAACCCCCCTGCCATAGGCAGGGACACCTCCCACTAGATCAGGCTGCCCAGTGCCTTGTAATTATTTATTTACAAATCCAAATCAACACAAATAAGGAATTTCAGAGAAAAACAAGCCCTGGAACAACACACATACCTAAAATTCAATCTGGGCAAACCCAATTCCTTACTGCCCTTGGAAGCAGGAAAAAAATGGGAACTAGTGTCCCAAATCTAAGATGTTTTTCAGAGCTGTGTGCATTTGGGACCTTCACAGCAGCAGATATATTGGTACATCCATCTCGCTAATGATCTGTTGAGCATCAGTTATACCCTCTAAAGGGGAGAATGACATTTTTTACTGTGACTGGTTTCTGCTGGTGTCAGAGCAGTAGAATCCAAACAAGGGTGCCCTTTGTTAGAAGAAACACCCTTTTTTGGCCAGTACACACACTCGTTTTGTGATTCCCCCTTTTTCAAAGGATGAAAGATCATTCAGTAAGATCAAATCTTTATTTGGAGCCCAGAAGTGTCAAACCAATTGTTTCTTTACTGGGGTCAGGATAATGTTTCCTTCTAGCAGTGCTGTAGGATGCATAACACACCCAGAGGGATGGAGGAACCTTCTTTCCAGTCGATTAATTGAGCTGTGCTATTTCACAAAACTGTTGACCCGACCCTCCAGTTCACACCCTATCAAAAAGATCAGCAGCATCCTTATATTTTAAGACTGTAGCCTCATGATTGTCCCATTCCTGGCACTGAGCTTCATGGTTTTTGTGTTTTCTCAATAGATGATGTATGTTCCCTATAAACCTTGGAAAAGGACTAGAAGTGCCAGTTTCAACACAAACCTCACTGCTTTCACATCTATTGGTTTCATTTTTATTCTCAGCTTGAGCTCCATCGTCTGTATTTGCCTGATGAGACCACTGGGTGCTATTTTTAAACCTGCCCCTTGCTCTGTTTCCTCACCCTGTCATATCTCCCCAGCTACAGCTCCTTGTGTTTGAGAACATGGCACCAAACTGAGATAAACCACTGAGGAAAAAGGAGAAAAGAAACATTAAACTGACATGTACACACATACAAAAGACAAACCTGTAACTGATGGAGCCCACTGCACCTCTAAAGAAAGAGCAGGTCAAAATACATACTAAACCCACTGAGAAGTCAGTCCAAAACCAACTCCAGCCAGAAATAAAAGCAAAGCTTATGAATCACATAGAAATGACAGCAGAGGGACAAGGACTCAAAGGATATGTTCAAGTGTATATGTACCAGTAGGTGTTCTTTTGGCCATGCTTCTGTGTTCTTTGTCAGTAAAAGCTAAAGCCTGATGCATTACCTGAGCTGGCCCACACAGATGTTACTGCTTGAGGCTGTTTTCTCTCTCACATCCAAAGGCAGAATGCGTCCAGAAGCAGGTCAGTTTTCTCTGCTTCTAAAAGGGATTTTAAAAAAACACACAGTAAGAAAAGTTGTCTTGAAAACCACAGCTTCTAATCAGCACTGCAGCATGACATACTGTCTCCTCATCAGCAGCATGGCTCAGGGTGTGTGATGGCAGTTCCTTTTTGATTTGGTAAGAAGTCTGTGCTGTCTCATTGTCAGGGAAAGGACAGGGATGTTCAGCTGCAACAAGGCACATTCCTGAGACAAAGCAGGTTTGCCAAGATTTTGAGAGCCTCCTTTAGTATTTTGATTACATGAGGGTGGTGATGAAGACTGTCCTCTTTGAACAAAATTGCAACCTTTTCATTACTTATTATCTCCTTCTAGTGAGGAAAGATAAATTGGGGCACTTGCATCAAAAGGTGGCTTGGGTTCAACTTGAAAAGTTAATCCACGGAAGTAGGGGGAGCCTGAAGGAAATGTCTGGCTTCTTTTAATCACTGTAAACTAATGAGCAACTACTGCTGGCAAATATTGGGACTGCTTGTTAGAAAAATAAATTATTCTCAAGTGCGTCTAGTTTGTGCAATCCAACAAACCGTGCACTGAAACAAGTCACCTCTGGAGACATTCAAGGCCAGGCTTGCTGAAGTTCTGAGCAACCTGATTTAGTGCAAGTTGTCCCTGCTCACTGCAGGGTGGCCTTAGAAGATCTCTTCCAACACATGATTCCAGTGTTTAACTTTGCCCCTCAATCCCTTTCGGCTTTACACAGCAGGAATAATTTGTTTGATGCTGTGTGTGTTTTAGAGGAACTGCTATTGTAAATCAATGGCAAGAAGGGCAGGCAAAGGAAGACACTAAAACTGTAGATGTCCATTGCTGATGCTCCTTACACCATCAGGACCTACTTGACTTTATAGACAACATTTAAAGATTTTCTTTAAAGGAGTTTTTTTTTTTTTAGAATTTTAGTAATCTTGGGAAATATTTGATTTACAAGAGAATTGCTCCCTTTTGCTGACAAAGTAAGAAGCCTGACTACCTTAAAGAGATTGGGGCTGAGCAATCGAGTTATGGAGCTTCATGGAGGTTGATAAAAAGAGTTTGAAGAAGCACTTCACTGGGTCAAGTTAGCCTAGAGGGGATAAGCTATGTAAAGAGTCACAGGAAACTTTAAGGGATTGTAAGGTCAAAATGCATTAAAGCCATCAAAGAGCTGCTGCATAAAACAGAGAACTCAACAACTTCTGAATGCCTTTCACTACACAAAAGAATTGTGCACATCTTTTATGATGTTCCATGCAACACATATCTTAACACCTGCACCTGCTTGTTACCTTATCAAAATCAACCCTCAGCTGAAATACAGCACATAGGCTTTTTCTTTAACCTGCATTATCACACTCAACATAGACTTAGCTTATCTAACAGTTCTGGAAAACATAAGATCATAGAAGCCCTTTCTAGCTTTAAAGATGGGGACCTTATAGAAACACTACATGTTATAGAATTAGGTAACTCTATTTCTTATGGATTTCTGTGCTTCAGGACTTACTGAAGAGCATGGAAACGCCAAGACTGGCAGCAAAGAGGGAATAGGATTAAGGCCTCAGTGATACTGACAGCAGGTTTGCACCCAGGATGTGTTGACACTCCAGGACCCTTCCTACCCTAGTTAGATGCCCAACAATCTGCAACAATGGGAAGAACAACATGTCTACAGATGTGTCAGGAGGATAGAGCCAGGCTCTTCTCAGTGACATCCAATGACAGGACCACATCTGGAATATTGTTCTCAGTTCTGATGTCCTCAGTTCAGGAAGGACAAGGAACTACTGGAAAGGGTACAGCACAGAGCAACAAAGATGATGAAAGGATTGGATGAGGGAGCTGGGTCTCTAGCTTGGAGAAGAGGAGACTAAGGGGTGACCTCATTCATGTCTATAAATATGTAAAGGGTGAATGTCAGGAGGATGGAGCCAAGCTCTTCTCAGCAACCTCCAGTGACAGGACAAGGGGCAGAGGGTGCAAAATGGAACACAGAAGGCTCCACAGAAATATAAGAAAAAACTTTTTCACAGTGAGGGTGACAGGACAGTGGCATAGAGAGAGTGTGGAGACATTCAAAACTCATCTGGATGCCTTCCTATGTGACCTGATCAAGGTCTTCCTGCTCCAGCAGAATTGGGCTAGATGATCTTCTGAGGTCCCTTCCCATCCCTGATACTCTGTGATTCTGTATAACCAGAGCTAGTCCCTAGGGCAGGTGGAAAACCTATCAAAGCAATGCTCTCTTAGGGTCAAGATGCCAGGCCTTTTGTTAATGCGAAGGTGTGTGTGTGGGAAATATAATAATTGTCTTTTCAAAGTCATGCCAATACCTAGGAGGATCACAATAATTCGATTTGCTCTCTTAGTGTCTGATAATTTATTTAGTTTTCCTGTGAGAGGCTGTAACATTTTTGTTTGCTATTTTGAAACTGGAGCTCCTCCACAGAGGCCAAGTTGTGGGACTAGAAAAGATCCAAACTACTTACTGTCAACAAATGTTGAAGCCTACCTGACGGCTGTTGAGATGGAATAGTGTTAAAGAAAGGGAGAACAAGGTAGAAATGTCAGACAGGAGAAGGCGAGAGATAACACTGTGTTCATTTGCATTAAAATGCTGGTAAATTCTCCATCAAGAAGAGAAGGCTCTTGCAGACAGAATTGGCCATCCAGTTCAGAACAGGTTGGGCCCTAATCCTACATTTACTATTTCCCTTAGTTCACTTCTAAATGAACTCCTTTGGATTTACTGCTCAAGTGTTCTGTCACCCTCACTGTGAAGAAATTTCTTCTTGCATTTCTGTGGAACCTCCCCTGTTCCAGCTTGCACCCATTACCCCTTGTCCTGTTATTGCACCTCTCTGAGAAGACCCTGGCTCCATCCTCCTGACCCTACTGAGAGATGTCATAAGCAACATACAACACAAAGGAAGTTCATGCTGTATTTCCTTATTTACTTGGTCATTTGTAAGGCAAGAAAGTCACTGGTGAAGTCTACCCTCTTTACCCATGTTCTTCTAATCTGTGCCTGCAGGTGTCTGCAACCCCATGTGCATGAATGGAGGGAGATGTGTGCGCCCCAATGTCTGCGACTGCCCGTCTGGCTGGAGGGGAAAGCACTGCCAGAAACGTAAGTACCTCAGCCACCCATCACACCAGCTGCTAGGATTTAGGTCAACATCACTGGTGACAGTCTTTTTAATATTAAAAAATAATCATAGAATGGTTCGGGTTGGAATGGAACTTAAAGATCATCAAGTTCTGACCCCCCTGCCAT
>VZTY01002595.1:43142-102236 GCA_013400935.1 Turnix velox | reverse complement strand
TAGTGGGAGGTGTCCCTGCCTATGGCAGGGGGGTTGGAACTTGATGATCTTTAAGGTCCCTTCCAATCAAAACTATTCTATGATTCTATGATTCTATGATAGGATAGGATAATCTGCATTTTATAATTTATATAATATCCCACTGGAAGACTGTAAGTGCCAGAAAATGGGTCCTGACAATGAAACCAATTGCCAAGAGGATAAAACCAGAATAATTCTGACCCTGGTAGCACATCTCCTGTGGTACTTGTGGATAATGGAAGAGCTGTTCTAATAGCTAACATTCCCCAAGAATGGAAACGTGAAGACTTCTGCCAATGTCAATCATTTCTCCTGATGCTACATCTTAAGCATGCAAGCAATAATCTCACTTAAGCTGCCCTATCAAGTACAGGAAACCCAAATGTCTTCATTCACAGAATGCTGCTGGCACAATCCAAGTCTGCCAGAGACCTGCGCAGGGTAGTGCAGCCAGCAGCAGGCTGCAAGACTGAAATGTTCTTCAAAGTTTCAGTCACCTAATGTGTGAAATTACAGGATCTCATCCATATGTTCCCATTGCACACATTTTAAAGGGACAGTTAAGCAATTTAAATCAGGGACAGTACTGATCACATAATTATACCTAAATATTTTCTGAATATGTGCAGTGAAAATGTGGTTACTGTCTAGGAGACTGGTTGGTTTAGCACTTCTTCCAGCAAGCTTGTTTGAATTCAGAGCAGACTGAATGTCTTGGAAACTGTCACGCTCCAGAATGCTGCTATTTAGTCTAAGTAAAATACATCAAAAACTTAATTCAGATATGGTCCAAATCTAGCATCACATGATTTTTTTTTTCAGTGTTAACAGGGAGAGAAACAATCTCTCATCCTTCCCATGACAGAAAGATCATGAAGATTACATTCCTCAAGGCAGAGTGAAGATCATCAACCTTAAAGAACAGCAGTGCTGGGTCTTCTAAATATTTATGTTAGATCCATTAAATCATTTGGAAGAATTACTGTGTAGAAACCTATGGGCTTGCCATAGAAGAGTTTGCTACCAGAAGCATCCTTCCTACAGCTCCCCATGCACTTATTGCTATGTCAATAAGGCAGAGGTCAGGACAAGACAACATGAATTACACTGCTAACTGTCTGCTCTCTCAGAAAACATTGACACACCAGAGGCCAAATCATATTTCCTTCATACACACTGCTCCTGAATCAAGAATGTACTTGAGCAAATTCCTAGCTTTAAATGCTTAATATCTGCCCTAGGATATTGTGAGTCCCCAGCCTGAGCCCTGAGATGAATGTCCTGTCATGATTGTATTGTTGTACATAGAATCATAGAATCATAGAATAGTTTGGGTTGGAAGGGACCTNACAACATGAATTACACTGCTAACTGTCTGCTCTCTCAGAAAACATTGACACACCAGAGGCCAAATCATATTTCCTTCATACACACTGGTCCTGAATCAAGAATGTACTTGAGCAAATTCCTAGCTTTAAATGCTTAATATCTGCCCTAGGATACTGTGAGTCTCCAGCCTGAGCCCTGAGATGAATGTCCTGTCATGATTGTATTGATGTACATGATCCTACCATGTCCTCTAGTATCCTTTAGAGACAAAGGGCTGCTCCATTCTCCAATAATGTCTGCAATTTTGATGATCAGAAGATCTACATAGTGGAATATACTGACCATACCCATCACACAGGATAGAGACTGGGATTCTGCAAACCGGGTTGCAGTTAGACACAAAGTAAAAGAACTTGCAAAATTGTGTCCATCTGATCCTGTCCCTCACAAAAAGCATCAACTTCCAAAGGATTATACTTACGGAAAAGCTGATGGAACTCATGTTTTTTACATATAATGTGGCCTAATCTAAATTGAAGAGATTCTAAAGGAACTATCCTATTTCCTACTGATTCCAGCAGAATTGGTCCATGTGTTATGACAGCAAAAAAAGCCTCTAAAAAGAGAAGCACCTTGAGGCAAATGCTACTGCTAAGTCTTCATTCCCATTTGGAGGATTTATTAAAATAGTATAAAAAGGAAATAATAGGAGCCATCATTTTAGCAAGGTGACCTTCAGAAAGGACATTTCAAAAGAGACACTGCAATTCTTTAGGCATAATACATAAAACCACAGACATGTTACTCTGAACAGGCTACACTTAGAGTTTTCAGCATAGTGGTGGGAAGAGAGTGTATGTTAATTGCATAATTGCAGCTTTATATAATAGTATTTGTGTTAGCTGAATTTATAATTTACTATTACAGTATGCTGTAAAGGATTAATATCCACTTATCAGTCTATGAACAGCCCTGTATCCATTACACTGAAACTCACTTAAAGGTAGAATAATAACACTAATAGAATAAATGTGCTCCTCACAGGACAGTCCTTTTATTCAAAAGAACATGCGAGGCACCAGCAAGGACAGAAAATCCTTGAAAGGGGCATCTGTCCAGTAATAGACTGCAGGATATATCTGGAGATGTTCTAGGCTTCTGAGTGAAATCTAAAATAACACTCACCATTGTTAAAAACAGATAATATAACAATTCAGTCCTTTGTATTGTTGAGCATCAGGGGTGACTCCTTGGGTTCCATATTCACTCTGAATAATAAATAGTGTAAATGGTCAGTTAAGTTGATAAAGATACAGGACAGCAGTACATTTACACTAAGCTGATGTGTAAAACAGTGTCTAATGAATAACTGATAGGAATACACTGTACTGAATTAACTCTTACATGGCCCTGTTCATGACAGCAAGCCAGACTGTAGTAGAGAAAAAAGTAGAGAAAACTTAACTCCTTACAGACCTGCCTTCTACTCCAGCTCCTCCAAACACAGAATTCCTCTAATTAGCAAAGGTGATTCAAAAAAGCCCAGTCTTTGCCCATATAACTCAGAGTTACACGAGGCCACCAAAGTCTAGCCATTCCTATTTACACAATGAGCAACTCAAAAGAAAGCAGGAAATGATACTTAACAGTCACGTGGCAGCATGATCATAGCACAGGTCCCCAGCAGGTGTCCATAGCACATGTCCTCAACACAATGGCAATTTGCAGCCCAAACTGACAGCAAAATACTTTAGAAGTCTTCAGTGGGGCCAAGGGAGCCAAAAATCTAGCAAAAGGGCAAAGTACATGAATCTGCACCACTAGTAACAGCCCAGTGAGCAAGGGTGCCTGGAGAACAGAGAAGAGGACAAACAGAACAACAGAGAGATCAAAAATGCTTTCGGCAGCTCAAAAAGGTTAGCTCAAAAAGAATGAAGACAACCTCCATAGAAAGGCTCAGACAGGAGGAGTCCAAGTAAAGCATTGTCTTTTGAGTTGAGACCAAATGACTTCTTGTAGTAGTTTTTAGTATCTATTTTGTCCTTTAAAATAAGTTCTTCTGTGATCTTTCTCTCATTAACTATCCCAAAACACATCTCACTACCTTTCCCACCAGCTAGTTTCTCAGAATTTGTGCAGAGAGGCAGATATCTCTAAAGGATGACAGGCATGAAGATAGACATGTTAAGATTTTGAAATCTCTGGAGTTTTTCTGCCTCTCACAGGGAGAACTAGATGATTGTTTTGAACTTGAGAGGGAATTTTTAGATGACTTCAGGTAAGAGATATGAGCATTACCTGTGATATACATATTGTCACAATAGAACAGCAAATAGATTTCAGGGATCATTCATAATTTGTTAACAAACATGTAGGAAAAGATGCAAAGCCTTCATTTTTCCTGTTGTTAACAAGCAATAAAAGATCACACTCTGTTTTAGCAGCAAAAGATAATGAAATTATAGCAGGCAAATGAGTACATACTAGCAAATAACAAGTAAATGCTAAACAAAGCTGCTGTGGGTCCTAGAGGGAGTCTAGAACAGGCAGGTTTATGCCTAAATCTTTGTATTATGCTGAAATCTGTGGAGCACACTAATTCTCACCTTGCAGCTCAGAAACTCAAGCAAATGAGAAGTCACTTTTTTAATGCATTCTTCAAATTTGGGGTTATAATTCAAGATCTCCCAGAATAGTTAGGGAAATAAACTTAGAAACAAGGACACATTTTTTACAAGTTTACTCAGCATTTAGTTATGGAAATCGAAGGAAAAAAAAATATGTGGAAGTAGTGTGAAGAACATATTGTTTCTTTCAGATAAGAAATGTTTTATGAATTCCTGTGAAGTGTAGGAGAATGCATAATGAAAAATTATGCCATCAATAATGTAAAATGGAAAGAGAGAAATGGAATGAGTTAGGCCTGCAGCATTTTATGTAAAGGAGGTCTTCTATAACCTTTCCTGATAAACAAAGAAATAAATGCTTAAAACATTCTTTTTTTATATATAAATCTTTATGGTTTCACTCTACTGGTGAAATAAGATAAACCATAATTAGAAAAAGATACTGAGTACAGCATCATGCCTTTGAAAGCAAGGTATGTGAAAAGTTTACTCTGGCTGTGCTTAAGTCTAGGATGCAGAAAGCAAAAAAATCTCCATAACTTATTGCTCATTCTGTGGTAACGCTTCCTATCAGCAGAAACTTGCTCTTGCTAATTTCTGGAGATAGTGCTGTTTTCACAGGTGACATAACAATTTTTATGCTCAAAGGCACACAGTGTGATGTAGGAAAAAGGGACTAGAGTAAAAATACTTCATGGTCAGCTTTTCTAGGGTGAGTATGCAGCAGTTACTACAAAATTCAGTTCTAACCTGCCCTCTGCAAGAGCAAATTGCATTCACCTCTGAGATAGGAGCAGTCTCCCTATGTCAGATCTGTCATCCCCAGAAGAGGATCACTTGAAAGGAGGAACATAACTTCACCTCTGTTGTCAGCACAGAAGGGATGATCAGAGCTTTGCCAGCTTGTAGTAGCAGAGGATCAAATTAGAGGGAACTCTAAGTACCTGCCTGTTTGTGCAATGGTAAGCAACAGTAAAATTAATAAAAAGAAACACAGGCAGAAATGTTCAGAGGAGACAACAGATTTCACAAGGTTAAAAAAAAAAAGTTTGGTCCTTACCATTTTTTGGGATTTCTCTGTTTTAAGAAGACTATAAGCTAAAGGACATACTAGAGTTATTCATATTATAGCAAAACTAACAATAAGTGTAGGGTCTGTCAGCAGAGATTGGATCTTTCTTGGCTTTTCTTGAAGTGAAGAGTCAATAGTTAAAAGTCTTGAAGTTAAAATGTCAATAGTTCAGATCTCTATAGTTTTTTATACATTGCACTTTTCATGTTACACTTTCCCTGCAGGAGTGGGGAGTGAGGCAACTCGTGGTCTAGACCTCCTGAGATCAGGGGAAATGGCTGGAAGCTGTAGAAGGGTGTAAAATGTGTTCTGTGCATGTGTTTTTTGCTTCCTGTAAAACATGAAAGTGAACTCTGTGAGATTAGGAAGATGCCTTGTGTACTTTGGCATTGACAGGCTAAGGTCAGGGCCTGTGTCTAATGGTCCCAATGAGCTCCCAACTGGAGACCCTCATGGGGCACAAAAGGCTCATATAAATTCAGTGGAGCACCATTTAATGAATGCAACCTCTTTAGAGATAAGTAGACCAGATTTGAGGTATTGCCTTAAAAAAACCACATGAATAGGTAGGTGCCTCCTATTAACTGGATTGTTATGAGTTTAGATGAAGGAAGAAAATGTGGCTTGGAACTGTGATGGCGTTATTAAAAATGGTTGGTCTGGGTGCAATCTCCTGCTAAGTGCCTGAAGACAAAAAAAACTGCATCAGCACCCTGATGCTAATGTTTAATTTGAAATTATATCTTTGGCTGGAAAAGAGCTCTTTGTCTGACACAGAGTATAGAGCTTTTTGATATGATGTTTATTAGGGCTTACCAGGAAAGGTGGCTAATGTAGAGTGATAAGAGCATTACTAATTCTCTTTGACAAATGGCTCTCAGATATTTTCCATTGTGAATTGTACATTAAACTGCAATTTCTTCCATGAATTTCCTTTTCTTACAGCTCTACGACACTGATTCCACACCTATCATACAGCAATTCTAATGCTCACACACAATGGAGTAGGATAAAGAGAGCTGAGAAAACAAGAATATAATAAATAAACATAAGGCTAAATATTTTTGCAGTTCTGCTTCTTCGTCCCAGCCACAGCAATATGAAGCCTGAAGTAATTCAAAAACATGTATCTCATACTTTAAAAGAAATTATTTACTTACTTTTCTAGCATAATGTCTGGTTTGCTGTGATTCTAAGAGCTGCCAGTATTAAAGATACTCCTTTCAGCTAAACTAAAGTTGAAGGATCTGCTTTTCTTCACAAAAGGTTAGATCAGTGTAGGCTTCTTTCCTTTTACTCCTGGCAGCTATTTCCTGACTAGTATGAAATAGGGACAAGTAAGTACTGAGAGGAAATACTTTAGATAGATAAATTATTCCCTGTCATCTTCAGTAAAAGCATCAGAAAGCATTTAGCTGAAAACAGCTATAACAGAATATCAAATTCATGAGCATTTCTAGCAGAGATAATCAGTTCACCATGAAATCTCTGAAACCTGGAAGTCTTTCTACTTTTCATCAGTTGAAACAAAAACAGTTGGGCTGAACACAACCAAATCCAAGAACTCCTGCAGGGAAAAAAAATGAAAATTAAAAGCCTTGGCAACGTGTAACTTTTTCTTTTTCATCATTAAAAAGTTTAAATAGATTATTATTTTTACTAGAACCAGTGATCCCTTTCATCCACACAGGCAATAGATAGCTCTTAAAGTCTTGGGGAGATCTTAGAACTGAACATGAAATTTTGTACCACATTCTCCAAGAAGACCAGCAGCTTTCCTATGTAAGTGCCCATTTTAGTCTGTTTTTTCATTCCTTTTAACAGAAAGGCTCGGAGTAAGGTAGATGCATCCAACCCACATCCCCAGACAACCACTCTCCATGACTAGATTTCATCTAACAATACAAGTTCTTGAAGATTAAGATCTCCATTGTGGTGTTCAGTGCTGCAGGCAAGTAAGAACCTCAGAGTGGAGATAAGAATCAGCACTTGAGGATGCTGGCTCATCACCCAGCAGTGTGAGGTTCCACTGTCTTCCAGCCCACTCTTTCAGGTGGAGGAGTAACAGGATGAAGGATCTCTCTTCACAAGGAACTACATGGATAAGACAAGTGGCACCAGAGGAGGTTTCAATTCAGTGTAAAACAATTTTTTTACAGTGAGAAAAATAATTCACCAGGATGTGGTAGAAACACCAGCAGTTTTGTCACAAAAGGTTGGATGAGATGATTTATGGGGTCCCTTCCAAATTGACTGATTGTATGGCACCTTACGGCAATGTTTCAATGGTTTGACTATGCACTATGGAAAGTACTTCTTTCTGCTTGCTTTAAGGTTAACAACTGATCATTTCAGTTGGAGCCCCTTTAACTCTTTCATGAAACAATGAATAAATGTTTCCTGTTCACACACCTTATGAATAATTCATTATTTTATAGATCTCTGTCTTAATCATCTTTTTTTTTCCTATACAGAGAGCTCTAATCAACAGAAGCCATTCATTACCTTTGATCTCACTAGTTGCCTTCCCTTCTTCTCTTTATAGTTCCCTATATGTTTTTAGTGATAAGGAACACCAGGGCTCAAAGAGTGGGCAAGCCATTGAGATGATACAATGGCATAATGTTTTCTGGGATGTGCAGTGGTCTTGATTTTCTGTTGCTCCTTAATAATTCCTTACATTTGTTTTCCTCCTTTGGCTGCTGTTATTTTCATAAAACTCTCAACTCTGACATCTTTTTTCCCATCTGCAAAATTGAGAGTCTCTGTGTTTATTTATAATGGTGGGGTTTTTTTTCCAAATGTACTACTTTGTATTAATGAACAGAATTTCATCTGCCATTTTTTCATATTTTATTTGTTTATTCAGTAACATAACCGGTGAAATTTCTTTCAATCAAAATGTTCTCAAAAAACATTTTGATAACTTTAAAAGAACAGAATGCCCTCCGCACCCACTACATCCTATGACAGTGAGATGAGAGGAAGCTGAGAAGAACATAGGAAAGAAAAAAAAAAAAAAGACCCTTGAGAGAGAAATATGTATGGCTAGGTTTTCCAGGGTTTCTCTTCACAGGAAAATCTATTATCTATTTGCAGATAGTAACCTGTAAGTCTCCCTTGTGATTGCAAAGCTGGCACTACTGAAAAGTATTGATACTTTTTATTAAGACAGCCCTGTATGATGTCTGCAAGTTGTTTTTTGGTCAAACATGAGATACAATCAAAGCATGAGGAATTTATATATATAGATAGCTGTGTGGTGCAGTTGATACACCTGAAGGAAGGGATGGCATCCAGAGGGACCTTGACAGGCTTGAGAGGTGGGCCCAAGCCAACCTCATGAAGTTCAACAAGGCCAAGTGCAAGGTCCTGCACCTGGGTGGAAGCAATCCCAAGCACAGACACAGGCTGGGTGGAGAGTGGCTTGAGTGCAGCTCCGTAGAGAAAGACTTGGGGGTGTCAGTTGATGACAAACTCAACATGAGCCAGCAGTGTGCACTCGCAGCCAAGAAGGCCAACCAAATCCTGGGTTGCATCAAGAGGAGTGTGACCAGCAGGTCAAGAGAGGTGATTTTACCCCTCTACTCAGCACTGGTGAGACCCCACCTGGAGTATTGCGTCCAGTTCTGGAGCCCTCAACACAGGAAGGATATTGAGCTATTGGAGAGGGTCCAGAGAAGGGCCACGAAGATGATCAAAGGGTTGGAGCAACTGCCCTATGAGGACAGGCTGAAGGAGTTGGGGTTGTTCAGCCTGGAGAAGAGAAGGCTCAGAGGGGACCTCAGAGTAACTTATCAGTACCTGAGGGGGTCCTACAGAAAGGCAGGGGAAGGAATTTTTAACATGATATCGGATGGGAGGACCAGAAACAATGGATATAAATTAGAGGGGGACAGATTTAGACTAGACATAAGGAAGAAATTCTTTACAGTGAGGGTGGTGAAGCACTGGAAGAGGTTGCCCAGGGAGGTTGTGGATGCCCCATCTCTGGAGGTGTTCAAGACAAGGCTGGACAGGGCACTGGGCAGCCTGGTCTAGTGGGAGGTGTCCCTGCCTATGGCAGGGGGGTTGGAACTCGATGATATTTAAGGTCCCTTCCAACCCAAACTATTCTATGATTCTATGATTCTATATGTGTATATATATATATATACTTAAGACTATAAATTACCCAGTTTTTCAACAGCCATCATTAGCTTCAAAGGTATTTTTTATTTTGTAACATAAGTACTAGTCTCTGGAAGATTTTACCAGAAAATAAGTGAATGGAAAGGCAGTCTAAGATGCCAGTCACAATGATGGGATGATGAGTTGACTCCACTTCTTCCACATTCTTGAGAAATAAATTATGCAAATATATGCATATAACAAACAAATCTCCTGGCCATTCTAATAAAACATGTACAGATGTTAGTGAGAAGCTCCAAAATCTGAAAGTAGCTCATTAGAAAGAAAATAAATAGGGAAAAATTAGAGCAATGAGAATTCTACTTTTTTTTTTTCACTTACTGCTGAAATGCTGCCAAAAAATGAAGTGACAGATTAAATTTCTCTAGATTTGTAAAAATCTCTTCTAAGTCTTTGGATGTGCTTCAGTGTCTCTTGTCAGATTAAAAATCTTATGTCCTTAAAGTATGAAAACCATGAAATAAAACTGACTGATTCTGTCACCCTGAGGACTTACTACAGTCAGTAACACCAGTCTTGATCTGACAAAAACTCAGACAAGCAAGAACACTGAAATATTCCCAGATGATAATTTCTAGTAATTAGAAAAAGGTTTAAATTTTTAATTTATTTTTGTAAGTATGACATAGAAAGCTCATCCAGAAACATGAAATTTTAATATATATTTTGAGTAGGGAGATAGACTACTGAAACCAGGTCAACAAGAAGTACTTTCCAGAATTGAAGCAGCATCCATTCACAGTACATCAATGCATGATGTTGCCAGTGCAACTCAAAATATCTGAACTTAACTCCATCACCATTCTCTCAAGAAAACAGGTGCAGAAACAGAATGGCAAGATTTTATGAGGAAAATTTAAGAGTAATTTTTCACTGCAGGTGTGTTCACAGTCTACCTGCAGGCAGGCAAACTCTTAAGAACCATAACATCGTCACTGCATGGTTCTGTTCCACTGAAATTTCCACTGAAAGGATTTTTAAAAATGGAAATGATTCACTTATTTTTGTTTCTTCTCTCCAGCTGAGGACAACAACTAATAATATAATCTCTGATTCATTAGAATTTGATGAAGTAGTTTCATTAACTTCATGGGAGATGGAAAAACTTTTACTGATGGAAGATGTGACCTCATATCAGGTGGTGTAAAGAAAGTAACAGGTTAGATGGGGGTAAATGAATCTGACACAAGCACAGTTACTGCACAAGATCTGTGTGTCATGTAGGCTCTATTCCTCCCTGAAGCCAACCCCACCAGGTGCTTTAGCATTTGACTTTATGCCAGCCCAGGCTTACATGCTTGCTTAGCTTTAAGCTTTGGTCCTCATTTAGCATTTGACAAGATTTCAGCCAAAGTACCTGCAGGATTGATCCCTTTTTTTATTGGAAATGCAAAACTCATGTTAAGAACAAAATCAAACAGTTCACGGCAGCTGACAGAAAGGCAAAGCCACAAGCTGTATAAAAAGGACTGTCAGGATATTTCTAGTCCTGTCACATCACCAAAAAGCTAGCAAAACTTTGAGACTTCCACAGAGACCACCACCATCTGATGTAGCTCAATTCCTGGGACTGCTCTTCCCTTTTCTGGTGTAGTTCAGAGACAAGCATTGCTCAAAAGACTCCTGTTTGCTCTACTATGAATTGTTTCTCTCAAGACAACCTCAATTCATGGAAGACAAGGGCCTCTTAGAAATATTGCATATTTTATCCTCTCTGATTGTTTGTCAAATCCCTTATTCCCTAAGTTTTTCATTTCCCCCCTGATGTTTCACCCTCTATATTATGGGCACCATCTGAGGATTTAAATCCAAAAGCTGCTACTGTGGCTCCAAAGCTCCAAATCAAAACTGAAAGATGTAATTCAGCTGTTCTTCTATAAATATACAGCAATTATGAAGAAATAAGGGTCAATATAGAATCCCAGAGAGCTTTGCAATAACCTGCACTGGCTATATTTAACGAGAGACATGAAAGCTACTTAGTTTCAAGGAAGCATTTAAGTATTACAAATGACAAATTTACAAATTCATGAATTATGGATGAACCACAAAACCTCCCTGGAATATGAGCAACTTTTTATTTGAGCATATTCCCCATATTAATGTACAGGCTTCTTAGCAGCATTTTTCAATTTCAGTTTGGGATTTTGAACACACAGAAGCGTCTCCTTCTGTAAGCATCTGGTGAATTTGCATGACAAGGACGGTTTGCACCAAGGATTGTGAGTTTGCTGCCACCAGAGTCTAAAATCACAACCACATCCTCCTCTATCCTCCCTGCTCTGCTCAAGAGGGTGGCATTTGGTGTGCAGACATCTCCCAGGGGTGCCCCAGCACAGGGCTCAGACAGGTGGGACAGGTATCATTTGAGAAGCAGCGTATGGCACGTTGTCACTTTGAGTCACAGCCCTCTGTCATTCCAGCAAAGAATTCCACAATTTCCACCTGCAGGGATCACTCTGAAGCACTTCATGCAGTTCAGAAATTGCTGGTGCGATTGACAAAGTAGCAGCCCTAATTAGCAAATATCAGCAATCACTGAGAACTTCCCAAATGAAAAATTAAGCCATTTGTGGTACCTATTAAAATACCTAGTTCAACTCTCTCAGGAAAGGAAGACAAATCCTCTGTCTGTAGGTCTTACCCCAGTGAAATTTGGACAGAGAAAACAAAGTTCCTTCAATTATGAAAAATATTTTGGGCTTGATATTTACCTAATAGAAAATCTCAGATTCTAGTGTGGAATGCCACATTTAGGGAGGTTTGGGATAAAGATTTCCACTGCTGGAATAACTTCATGTAGATGCAGTTTCAAGCAGACACAAAATAAACTCAGTTATGCATAGGAGACATTGATTTTTTTTCCCCACAGAAGTAGGGAAGTAGGGAAATGTTTCATTGTCTTCAATTGTCGGAATTGACTCTGAAAATAATAAAAATTTATAAGCTATCAATTAGCTTTATTACTATTAATACTGCAAGAAGCCCATCCAGACAAGTTGCAGACACGTAACACTGAGTCTTGCCTCGTCTTCAACATGACAAACAGAATCCCAGTGCCCTTTAAGGCCACAGTTCTTAAATCAAAACTAGCAAGAGAAAGCAAAGGAGTAAGTGATTTCCCATTCTGGATTTAAACTAACCACATTTTCAATCACAGGAGTTCAAAAAAAATTCTCCACTCTGATTTTCAACTTTCTCTTTCCATCCCAGGTCATGTTGTCATGCTGTTTTTTCCAAATTTAATTTGGAGATTTAGCCTTTAGAAAATAAGACATAATTGTGTGGAACAATTTGCATGTGTCAGAGCAGAGCAGCATGTTCCTACAGTCAGGTCACAGGCTACAGGAGTCTGTATGATTTGGTTTTAGTTACTGTTAGTTACTCTCCAAAACTGGGCAGCACATGAAGATAGAACAATTGGTTTTCCCACCTTTTTGCATTAGTTTTCAACACCTTTGCAGGCTGCTGTACACCTTCTAGATCAGTCTCTGAGTGAGTCCTGAAGACTACATCTGTCTCTTGCCATTTCTCTATGGAGATTGTTCTCCATTATTTCTTCTTCCTAGAAGAAATACACGGGGTTTTCTTGTTCAGCTTCACTCCAGCCTTTTACTCCAGAGTGATGCTGCTTTCTAGTATTTTCACTGCTGAATTTCCAGACTATATTCCTTCTATATTCCTTCCCCAAGAGCAGAAGAAGACCAGGGTGACCAGCCCAGGCAACAATGGTTTGGCACTCTTTCACACTTGCTACTACTGCTCTTATTATTATTATTATTAATAACCTCAGTGTCACAAGGACACCAATACTATAAGTGTCTCTGCATACTCAACAATGAAACCATTCCTTCCATCCCATCCCAGTTTAACAGTAAAATCCAGTTCAAACAAGACTATCAAATGCAAAACTATGTCTCCTCATAAGTCCTGCCTGTCATTTGTATCCTTTCCACACACCCTTAACAAAACTCCTCTGAAATGTATGGAAAATGTCCTTTAATCCAGAAAAAAAGCTGCAATGATACAACCTCACCGACTGTGGCAAGGGACTCCTTGTGTTGTAAAATAAAGACAAAAGGGAAGAAGCTCTTTTTTGTGGCTGGTTTCACATTATAGTTTTAACTTGAGGCTGAGAAGGAGTTTCTGTGAACACTTGCTGTAAAATGTGAACGACTTCTGTATTAAATCTGAAAGAAGTCTTTCCCTTGGGTCTTTTCATCCTCACTAGTGAATGGCCTGGAAAAATTTCCCAATTTTCTCTGCTTTACATGTTTCAGCTAGCATGTGATATATTTGTGTCCCACTAGGGCAGCCTGAGAATTTAACAGCTTCCTAAGCCATGATGGAAGATCAAGATTTTTCACCATTTCTTTTGTAGCCCTTCAGTTCATCCTTGGCAGACAATGGGCTGAAAATTAGGTTGTCCATTTGGTGAGTGGATTCATACAAATGATGATAATTGAGGAAAAACAAACAAACAAACAATCCTTTTGCAGCATAGAAGGAAATTTTTTGTTAGAGAGCATGTTGAAGGAAACAGATGAAACAGAAGGTTATTGCTGCAAGGAGTGTCTCATTTCTGTGATCCAAGAACTAAAACACTATTTAGCATTTCTATTCCATGACTGTGCAGCCAACTACAGACCTCAGAGACCTCAGTACAGGCACAAACCACTTGCAGAGTTGTGACCACCATTCTATGAGTCTGGCTGCAGAAAGTATGAAGAAGAGCAGTGGCAGGAGCAGTTTCTGGTAGAATAAGTAACTAAAAAGGTAAGTCACATCAAATTTCCCTCCTCTGTTCCATGTTTTTTGATTATCTGCTCTGCTTTTAGCAGCATAAAAACCAAACCTTACAGGATAATGACCTATTTTCAAGCAGGTATGAATCAGTGGAGGGAGGAAATGGAGGAGGAAACAAGGTACATACGAGGATTATTTCCTGAGCAAAAATGTGTTGGCTGCTGGCCCCATTCATTCTTTGATCTAACACTGTGTAATTTATCCTTTTGTTCTTCATCCCTTTTCAACATGACTCCCATGCTGTGTTTCCAGAAGGAAACAAAATTACAAGGCATTGCTCAGTCTAGAATGTCAAATTTCCAGGCATTCAGCTTTAAAAACCTTCTTATTAAATGAAAATTTTTGCCTTGAGAAACTACTACTTATTCCATAATGCTTGCTTAATTTCTGGTTTTAGCATGTGAAGAGGAATTCTGTAGTTCTGTTTATGTCATCAAATGCTCTGATTTTTTCATAATTAAGAGCTTTGTTTGACAAATTGTTAATGTTTGCACATTACAGCAATGGAGAGAAGAGTGCTGTGTACACATGGAGGATGTTCTCAGAGAAAGCAAGCACAGGCTGTTGATGTTTGCACAAGCTGTAGCTCTCAGCAAAATCAAGGGTCATGTACCAGGACATCCTTGTATAACAGATACTCATCCCAAACTTTCTTCTCTCCTTGCATTAGGGAAATCTTTCATTCTAACAACGACCTTAGAACTATAAACCCATTTCCTGCTTGACTTAACACCGTGGTTTTGTTAATCTGGTGCCTAGGATTATCCAATTTGCATGTGAAGCAGAAGTATTTTCATTCTGGGACCTGGATGCAAAGTTTGCCCATAACGTGAACATGACCTTTCCAAAAAAAGAAACAAACAATAGAAAAAAAAAAAAAGTTTTCAGTCTGTTACTACTCTAGAGTTAGGAGACAGGAAACTTTCTTTAAATCTTTAAAAGAAAATGTTGATTGATGCTGTACTGTGATGTTAAGAGAATATGCTCACCCTGAAGTTTTTGTTTTAGCTTGTGCAGCCAGAACTCTTGAATAAACTCTATTCTACTGCTTTCTGTTATATACAGGAGTGCATTTATATATATAAAGATGAGTTGGTCACAGTCAGCAAACAGCTTAGGGCCATCTTGATGCTTTTCTTTTACTGTGGAAAAAATGTGACTAAAACTTTGTTTAATTAATGGAAATCAACATTCCCTTCTCTTTCCATGGAAGACACGTGGTGAAAAATACAGTCAATGACAGTCTTCCATGCACACGCCTTCGGAATTGTCCACAACCAAATTCAAACTTTACATGGAAGTTTTAAAGAATGCCTCCATCTCTTCTAGATTCTGTTCTGGTAACCAGCCTTCCCCAAAATTGAGCAGCTTTGATCATTGTCTTTATTCTCTGATGTCTCTTTGTGATTCATGTCAATGCTCATTCCAAAAACAGACGGCAAAGCTGAACATTCTCATCCAGTCTCTATATTTAATGTTAACAAAAAGAAATCCTTTTTCTCCTGACTTTTTTTTGAAGGGGTTTGTAACATTTTGGAGCACAGATCTCTCCAAGATACACCTTTGTGGTCTAAGCATTTTTTTAATGGTCAAAATTGACTTAATTCTTGTTCTTGTGACTAAGTGAACAAGATTTAGAGTTGCTCCTTTGAATGCTGCAGTAAAGAAGCCTCAATGATCCTTCACTAAAATTAAAATTATGATTCTGTTTTCCTGATAAAAACTTTACGTTTCATGAATTGAATATCCTCTTGTAAAATGATGAGATAGAATGAGTCAGACCTATTGTTTTCTAATGTGTTCATGTGAGAGTAGCCTGTTCTTCTTCCTTTCCTTTGCATGTCATTTCTTACACTATTAAATGTGATTTCCTCAAAAACATGCTTGAAAATCATTAAATTGGAACTTTTAATTTCCAGCATGCAAACTTTTTTTAAGTTCCTTGATAAGCATCAGAGGTTGGTGGTCATTCTGTACAGATTCACTAGTTTTATAAAATAATGCAAACCTCTTTTTTGAACTGTGTTAAAATCTCTGCACTTTCATCAGTATTTGATTAATTTCAGGGAAACTGATCCTGAGCACTGATGCTCATGATGTTATCATGAGAACATTGTAGAACTAATTAATAGTGTGCTGTGGTCTTGTCATTCTTGATAGGCACTTGAATATGATGTATCCATGATATGCAGTATCTGTAATTGTTGACATTATCCTTTCTCAATTCTAGAAGAACTTTCTGAGTTAGTTTTCTTAATTCTTTGCTTAGTTCTTCATTTTGTGATATGAGTTTGTCTTCTTTTCATCAGTAGAGCATCAAAACAACCTTCCTTTGCACACTAGTAGCTCATCTGTAAATTATGTTAACTTTTAAGGTGACAAACTGAGTAGAATACATCTGCATTTTCATGAATAGTATGTGCCTCAGTTCTTGGAAGGTTTTTGATTCCAGTAATGTCTCTTGTGATACTTCCTGAAAATGTATGCATACTGTCAGATTTTGAAACTAAATCTCTTTCAGCTACAGCTAAATCACAGCGGTGAAGACGCCAGTGGGAAACTGACTCATTCTCACAGCCTTCTATTTTCTCCTTCAACATCAATTTATGCAGCTATTCTTTAATAATTTCAAATGAGAGCTTGACTTGTTATCTTGCATTTTGGAGATGATGAGCACCCTTGGAGGTAGAGTAATAACTTCCTTTCTTGACATTTTGATCACCACTTAATACTTCTAAATCTTGCAGGCAGAATGCAGTAGATCAAGCAAATAAGTTTGTTCTGCTAAACTGTTACAGAAGTTTTGTTTCTTGGTGATATTTTGAAATAGATGTGTGCGTAGGTGGTGCCACAAATATGTTTAATTTGCAATAAAGATTTTTCTGGTACAATTATGCTGCTATTTGGTTCACATCATCATTTCCTAATAGAATATCTTTACATAGACAAATCTCAAAACCCCACTTTTTTCATTACTTTTATTCTTATATTTTTCAATCTAATTCTAATCTGTGAGAGAGTAGGATAAGTTTTATAATAAAAATGTGAATAATTTCCATAATTGTAATTATAAAACTCTTCTATTTTGCATGGTTATGCAATTATAAAATGTGTATTGATGTCTTTAAAATGTCAGCTGTCCTGGAAAATACTTTGACTTTTTCTTCTTCACTGGAATTCTTTCCTCTTTGTTTTCTGTTTCTGCAATCAGCTGTTAGAACAACACTTTAAAAAGCTGTTTTTAGCTTTGATGATCCATAAAGCATCACACTTCAGCAAATTATTGTTTAATAAGCTTGTCACAAGGACTAAGTGCCAGGAAGTTTCATTAGTCATTATATAATAGATTGATACTCAGTGAAGCAGAAATCACAGTTCTCAATTTTGCCTTCATACATCAGAATTTAAGGCTGATGATTTTGAAAAATATAATACAGTGCTGTTCTGCATTAAATGCAAAGAAAATTCTTATAAGAAAGTTTTTCATTACATTTCTTTTATGATAAACTAATTCTTTACCTCATCAGTCTTCCATTATCTCATTATTTGTTGCACAACTGAGTACTTGACTGAAACCTGAGTGATTTGAGCCATTTCTGAGGTGGTTGGCAAAGTTCTCCTACTTTGTGTATCATGAATGATCAGCAACACTAGCTGAGAATGGGCTTTTCTTTCTCAGGGGAAGACTGATTAGTCAGTGCTGTTTCTCTGCTGGCTTTCACATTGCCATGTAAAGTGAACCCCAATTAATCAAACAGTGAAAGATAAGTTTCATCTTCTGATCCTTGCTGATTATTGGAAATATAAACTGCCCAAGCAGTCTGTGTGTAAGTGAACTTCTGCCCTAATGATGCTTATCATCTGATTGACTTCACTTTATCTTATTTTTTACCATATGATTCTAAATTTTTATTTCCTCTTCATCTTTAGCATACAGATTAGCATTTTGTAATAACCTGTCCTAAAGAAAAATTTAATTGCAGGACTTTTTACATCTATGTGGTTCTCTCTAAAATGACTGCTTTCCTATTTGACTTGTAGTGATCCTCTCATGGGCAGGATTCCCAGGAGTGGGAATCAACAGTCTCAGGGAAGACTCAAAGATCAATTTACTTCTTCATTGTTAAATATTATTAGGTTAATGTAGCTTTCTAATAGAAACAATGTCTAGAAAGCAACTTCCATTATATCAATACACAGTTGTCCTTGATGCCTCCAATCTCCCTGAGGACACAGAAGACATGCCAGCACATTTAAAGCCCTTATGAAGTGGGGTTTTTCCTTTTTGCTTTGTAAAGGGCTGGGAATACAAGCTATTTATCAATACAAGTCATCTTACTCTATTCTTTTACATATATATATATGCTGGGTGTGTAGTTTGGGAGATCATCAGACTCCTAATCTGAGGGTCAAGGGTTCAGTTCCCTTTCCTGGTACAAGGCTTGTCAGAGTTGGGTTGATGGTTGGACTTGATGACCTGGAAGATCTTTTCCAACCTAAATTATTATGATCCTATTATGATCCCCTTTCCATCCCATGAAATAAGTCCATTTCATTATGCAGTCATGTAGAAATAAAACTGTGAATGGTAAGTATGGGAATAGGTACAGCCTCTCTTTCCAGAGGACAGAGCCCATGCTTTGGCTTTTCCTTTCATTCCATAACTACTTATAGATAAAAAAGGAAAGGACAATTGACAAAAGGAAATGCAGGCTGGAGAAGGAAACTGGAAGTGTAAGTGAAAACAATCCTCAGTTCTAGCATTAATATTTGACAAGGCTTTCAACTCAAGCCTGACCATTTTTCAGCTTCCCAGGATAGAAACCATTTCCTCTTTCTTCTCTCTTGCCTACCTCTTTTTGGAACTTGCTTGTCCCCAGAATATGAAGGAGCTCAATTTGGAGTTTTGCCAGTTAGATGCTGTATTACAGATAATTCTGGCCTCTGTTTAGCTGTTCCTCATTAGAGGATCATGTTTTGTTTAAGTAGAGATGAGGTTATTCCTAAGTAATTCAGTGCCACTGAGAGAGAAAATCAATTGTAGGAACATTAAATTTTCATTAAACACTTTAAATGTAACCTGACAGTCAAATGGTCTCCAGTTGTATGGGGTTTTCTGCAATATTACTTCAAGTAAGAGCTGAAAGTGGGATTAGGTGGTAAAGAATATTTTGCTTGGCTTAAGATAAAGGATAAAAGTGGGGTATATTTTTCCATTAGCATTCCTCTGCAGGGATCCTCAATTACTTACAGGGCCATCTGCACTTCTGGAGATATCGTGAGTTTGAAGTGAGTAGTACGTGCAAGACAAGAGCAGATTGGAGCTGTCTGGGCCAAGAAAAATCAGACACACTTGTTTTTGATGGATCTGACACATTTTGTAGCTGCTGTAGGCCTGAGAACATCACACACCACAACTTCTTGCACTCCATTCTCTCCAGCCTCTCAAGGATTTCCTCACCTTTCTTTTGATGACTTTGACATGATTTCCATGTCTGCCTATACTGTAACATTGATCCCATCTCACTCTTAACACAAAAATTTCTACTTGCTGTTCTCCCCAACCTCATTCTCATCTTTACACTAGTATTTTACCACTCCTCTCCCTATTCTCCATGACTCTAGCTCACTGCTAACACACCAAATCACCTAGTTCATGGTCCATACTTGCCTCACAGCCATTACACAGTCCTGTGAGAGAGCCAGCCTTAGCCTACACTTGGCTGTACCCCCCCCACTAACTCCCACAAGTGGCCTGTGCCCCACCTTGTTCTTGTCCCAACCCCTTCCTACCTCCCATACAACTGCCTTTTTGTCCCTCTTCCTTCTGCTATTCGTGATTCATGCTTCCCATTTGTGCTTCCACCCCAAGCTATTGGTCCCCTCACCCGTTCCTTCCCCATCTCTGTCACCAGTCTACCTAAGCTGTTCATTTTTAGCAGAGAGCAAGCTGCAAGTGATGCCTTCCTGATGGAAGTTACACTGCTGGTTGTACACACCGTGGCTGTAGCACAAGGTGGTAGAACATCTCTCCAACCTGTGGAGTGGAGTGTTATGACTGTCTTCCAAACAGAGCTTTCAAATGAAACACTATCATCATGACTGATGTTTATTCCCAGAATCTCACAGCTGGCCTTTTCAAATTTAGCACATAACAAGAGCATAGCATGATCCTATTAATTTGAGTGTAAGTTTCCAGTCAGCTCTTGTCTGTGATGTTTCATTTCTGTTTATTTATCACAACTACTTTTCAGAAGGAGATGTATAGACGTGACACATCTTTCTCTGGTTCCCCTGATAAGTCAGTGCTTAGCAGTCAATCAGGCACAAGTATGAGAAGAATCTGAATTTCACTGTACAGTTGCTGCCTGCCTCCTTTGTCCTGATATATCTGCCTAAGCATATAAAAATGATGTTGTAGATGGACAGAAAATGTGATTACATGTATTACTGCTTTTTCTGCTGTCACAGATAACTGCAGTAATTCAGCTAGACTGCATGATAGTGTCTTCTTATTTACCTGTTCCAGCCTCTGGAAGACCACAGTACCTGCTCTTCAGAAAAAGTCCATGTTGAAGTTTGCTCTTGAATTCTAAATAAGAGAAAAGTAGGTATCCGGGGTTAGTAAGTATCCTTGACAGACTCTTCTGCCTGGATAGATTCTGGTCAAACAATTTGATCTTGATACACTAAAATCAAGCAGAAATCTCCACTAGCTTATATATAGCTGGGCTGTGGTAAAGACATCTCTCTGCTCTACAAGGCTATCTTTTTAACATCACTATCTCTTTAAAACAAAGACAGCTAACTGACCAACAGGTCAGATTCATGTGCAACCATCTTGAATCAATATAATACTAAAAAGTTCATTTCAAATACAACAGCAATACAATAAAAGATGCTCACCTATATAATAGTTGAAAGCTATTTAACAGGAAAAAAACCCTTGTAGACTCCTACATAAAAAAACCTCATAGACTCTTACATAAAACTTTTGTGGAACCAAAAACTTCTATTTACATGTGAAAATGAGACTGAGAGGTGAACTGTCAATTGTCTATTATCAAAGCAAGTGATCTGAGGAATTCAAACTAGATCACTGTCCTTATGAAGTTGTTTTACGTGTACCTAACAAGGTGCTTCTTTCTGACAAATTCAGTTTACCTTATTTCCCTGTCCTTTTTCTTTGCACTGGACAGACTTATCCTGAAATTACAGCCTGGTTTCAATACACAAAAGCTTTCTAATATATTTCAGTCTTGTTTCAGATATTGCCACTGAGCTAGAACTGCTCTTGTGAGAGTTTGTAATTGAGGATCGTCTGCTTCAAGCTAACAGAGAAGCTCCTCGTTTCATTGTCTTGATTTATCAATAGCCTTTGATAATGTTGACCATGGAGTCCTATTACATTGCCTTCAGCACCTCTTGGGTTTTTTGGGCTCCACATTGGCCTGTTGCACATCTTATTTAATGGAGCACTGTCTCTAAGGTTATTTACTGCAGCTCTCTCATCACAGTGATGCCTAAAGCTCTGTTGTGCAGTTGGATTTTGATGGTGCAATTTGCTGTGACAGCACTGCAGTGTAGTAAAATCCTCACTTTTGTTTGTTAGGGTTTTTTTTATCTACCATACACACCAGGTGATAATTGTTCAAGAAATTATGCAGCTGTTTGTTTATGGATCTGTATGATAATGTGATGCCTAACAATAACTGACACTCTATGTAACTGATTTGGTTTCAAAGACCATATGGTATTAAACTTGCAGATTTTGTGTTGAGAAAAAGTTATCTTGAAACATATTTAAAAGGTAGATTATATTACTAAATGTATTCCTTCCATCTCATTGGCATGTGTTGAAGGGAAGTTGTTCTTCCTGTTAACAAGCAGTGTCTATTATATACAGGGTTTTTTATGCCTTGATATTAATGCAAAGCAGACAACAGAGCTCAAACATCAGAAAGGTAAATCTGTAAGATGTTCCACATTTGTTCTCTGCCTCTACTCCTTATGACCACAGGCCAGAAACACTCATTTTTCAGTTCTGAGTCTCCTGCCACTCTTGTTTCACAGCATCCTGTGCAGCAGAGGAGCTACACCTCCTCTCTGCTTCAAGAGCTTTTGCAGGTGTGATGTCAACATCCCTTCAGACCAGGCTAAGAGTTGCCTCCTGTATGCATGTGTGGATGGAACCTCCTTTAATGCTACTTTAAAGGTTTAACATCAGGTTTGATGCATTTTGTTGGGAAATTGCCTCAGCATTGTTATCATAAACAAATATTAATTGTTTTTATTGTTTCATATCTCAAGAACTACTGGTAATTCTAGACCCTTAGAGGGGAAAGAGTGCAGATCTGACATTTGCATCCACAAATCCAAATTACATCAGTCTACATTAGGTTCACTAGTACTTAAACCAGAGAGTAGTTACTATAACTTAATCCTGGCTGGCAGCTTGGACCACACAGCCATGGGCTCGCTCCCACCAGTTGCAATGGGGAAAAGAATTAGAAGAGTAAATGTGAGAAAAAAGTGGATTGATAAAAAGACAGCTTGATAGGTAGAGGGAAAGCTGCACACACAAGTAAAGCATAACATGAAATCCATGAATTGCTTCCCATCAGAAGACAGCTATCTCCAGGTAAGCAGGGCTACATTACATGTAATGGTTGCTTGGGAAGACAAACTCTGAACATCCTCCTTTCCTTATTCCCTTTGCTTTATATGCTAAGAATAACACTGCATCATGGAATATCTCTTAGGTTGTTGGGGTCAGCTGTCCCAGATGTGTCCCCTCCCAATTTCTTGTATCCGCAGATTCCCTGCTGGTGGGATGGTGTGAGGAGCAGAAATGGTTTAAATTCCTTAGCATCAAGCAAAAACATTAGCACAATAACAGACTCTTCCCATCCCAAATACAAAACATAGCCCTAAACCAGCTGCTAATATGAAACTTAACTCTATCTGATGTGAAACCATGACAGTAAGGAGCTCAAAAGGTTGCAGCTTTTCCACAGTTAGAACGAGCTCAATTAAAACATTTGCAATGAAAATTCTGCAATTCATTTTTCACTTCCACCTTCAATCTACAGAGCTTCCATCCTGGTTTCTAACCTTCAGCTGGGCCAACCCAGCAACTGCCATATTTCCTCATTGCAAATTAGATGAGATTTCTGGTTTTGTGGGATCCTTCTTGATGGCTGCCTGACCTTCAGCAGCCAAGGACAGACATTATCTGCATTGTATTTTTTTCCCTATTAGAGATGGGCTTACAGGATGAAATTCAGTGAGATTTGTTAAGGTATTTAGCTCCAGTGTTTTGGTTCAGCCTCATTTCTGCTGCATTATACTTAGCACTTCCCATTAGGTGAAGTGTAATTTCAAAATGTGGGAAGAAGACCCCTTTGAAAGTCCCAGCTATCATCAGTGCATGGCCCTCACTTCAAAACGTAGCAAACTAAAGAGATGTGGAATCCATTCATTAAATGACACATTAAGCAGCCAATGCCTTTTTTCTATATTGCCTGCAATAAAATATATTCAAAGCACTTCATATTTCATTAAAATTATCAGGGAAATGATTTTCATCTAATGTTATTTCTGCTTTTAATAAAAAGGCCCTGCAAAACGAATAACTGAAAAATTTTTTCCCTCTTTTCTTTCTCTTTCTACAATTATGATATTGAAAATATCCCACCACTGAGGGAATGACCCATAAATTGAGTTATGAAGGTCATGTTCTATGAAGAGGAGATATTTTCCACATATCTATAAAGGCACAATTGGGTATAAGATTTTTAGTTCACAGTGAATCTTAAAACTGTGTTTTGAGCATGATATGAGACTGTTTACAGTAATCTATATTGACTCTTAAATGCATACTTCAAATACCAATAAGTACTTAATTGTTATTCTTTCTGGAGGTGCTCTGGCCACACTGACACAATAACAAAAGGTTTTGCTTAAATTATCAAGTTTAAAGTAGTTTTGAAAGCTTTTTTTGGAAGTCAGAGCTGTGACAATGAGATTATTTCACTGTGATGCTGCTCATTGTTTACTGATTAGAGAGACACTTTGAAATCAGAGACATTACTAAATCTGAAATGGTCATTTAGGGGAAAAAAAGGCTTCACAGACAGAATAATTTTGCTCCTTTTGATCTTAAGCCCATTGCAAACAGAGATAAATGTAAGCTTTGCTGCAGGTATCTCCGATGGGTGGCAGATAGGCTGGAAAGCATGAAAGTAGGAGACCAGCTCACCCAGAAATTACAAAGAGCACATCCATTTGTGTGTGGAAATAATCTGAATTTATAAAGATAATCCATAGAACTGTGTTTAAAATAATTATACAGTACATAAAAATAATGATTTCTATTTAAGCACTAAAGAGACTTTACAAGAGAGGTGCATTGTCAGTTCTTTAACTTTCAATAAGGTAGTTAGTCAGGATTTTCTCTTAATTTTGAATGTTAATGTAATAGGAACAGGTCACATCATAAAAAGGAAGTTCTGAGAAACTGTTTGCCCTGAAGCAGAGCAATGGGGATTCATAGAAAGCACATTGGGTTTATCACATAATAATGTGCTATTTTTTAGCAGCTTTAATGTGAGCTATAATTATAAGCATTCCATCTGTAGAATTAGGAAAGAATACTGAGATAAAGAGAGAAAAAAATTAAATTTGGGTCAAGAAATTAAAAAAAAAAAAGAAGCAAAGAGCAGGCAATTAATGCTTTGGAAAGGCCATATTCCATTCTAGAATCCTGTGAAGACATGCAGGCAGAGAAGTACAAAGCTAAAATAGCACAGAGGAATTCATGCAGGTGGCAGGAATACTATCAGATAAATTATTTTGTTGGATACTTCTTGTGGATACACAAAGTAAATGTTACATCTCAGATGGTCCTCCTGATCTAAAAGGTGATCCTCTCCATGTGCCAGGATTTAGAAGAGCAATGTCTCTGGGGCTGTCACTCTGTTGAGCCCCACAGTTTAGCTACCTGGTTTGTTCTCTTTGAATGCTCCTTATCAGATTTCTTGCAGACTACCTTAATTCCTTTCTCTTAGATCAGCCTGCTTAGCTTCTGCCCCTCGCATGCTGCAGGTGTCCCCTTAGAGATACCAAAGCTCTGGCCTCATCAGTTCCCGACTGAGACCTTTATCAGTTGCAGGCAGAGAGTGTTTCTGATTGGATTAAAGATTGATTATACACTAATCACACCATCTAGGCAGGCAGACAGGCAGCTTGTGGTCAATGGGATCTTGTAATCAGTGCTGGGATAATAACATGCGTGCAGCTGGGATTGTTGAACAGCAGGTTTTCATGCCAAACTTCGTATTCTGAAAAAAAAAGACCATTTACATCTCAGACAAGTTTGAGAAGAAATGGATAGTCAATCTGACAGCAGGAACATTAGTTGAAAGTACTTCCCAAAGAATTAAGACTGCCATTCTAATGGTGGCGAGTGCCTTCATTTCCAAAAGCTATCTGCAAAGGTTTCTGCAAAAGGTCCACAAAAATAGCTGCAGCCTACTGATGGCATTTTTCTCAGTCTGTGAGATGTTAATAATTTGCCAGTTTCCAAATGTATCAGCTAAATACTTACCTTGGATCAACTCAATCCTCCCTTTGCAAACAGCAAATCTCCTGGCAGTGAACTTGCCCCTCACTCCTCAACTCACTATGGAGTGCAGCTCTAGCATAAGTACATGGACAAGATAAACAGAACTGCCTCTGAAAAATAAATCTACAGACACAAACCACATCTCTCCAGAAAATAGATGGTTCTGCAGCTGAGAGTGTTTGAGCTTCCTGTTTGAGCATTTGTGGGCAATAACAATGGATATGTAGCCCTTGAAATTGTCACTTCATGACATCAAAATGAGAGGTCTAAATATGTTTCGATATGACTGATTATTACTTTTTGCATAGTTATTCTTTTTTGGAGGATCAAGATGTCCTCATTTTTCCAGGGGGTCTGTGTGGAGGAAGGAATCACCTCTTTTTCTCTCTGCTCCTGTCTGGATTTTTCACAAGAAAGATAATCAAAAAGTATGAGAATTAGGAAACACTTTTGAAGAAGCCTGCCCTGCTGACTTATTATTTTGAATATACATTGGGAAAAACTTTCTGTTGGTGGTAATTATTGTTGGTTTTGCTACAAAGTTTAGAAAAAATGTAGGTTCTCATAAGATTCTGACAGCTGTAATCGATGTATAGGCTCAAACCTTTGATGTTTTTTAGGATTTTTGATCTGTAAGCAGCAACAGGCTTACATGGACAACTGAGTGTTAAAAGAGAGCCGTGCTTTAGATTACATGTATTTATAAACACCATATAGAACTGCCCCTGCTTTGAAGACAAACAGAATTGCATGTAGGAAAAGCTTCTATGTGTAACCTATACACATAGAAGTATGGAAGCATGATCAGATGTTTGAAGAAATTGCACAAGAATAAGTTTGTAAAGAAGGCTGTGCAGGGACACCAAACACAACTACAAGGCAGTGGGATAACAAATGTGTGAGAACATTCACACTTTCAGCATGGAGCAATAAAATATATTTCAGCATTTCTTTTAACCTGTAAACATGTGGAGATAATGATTATCTCATGCTCTCAGTTTGCAAGCTATAATTACAATACCTGTAAAAAGCCAACAGTGAGCAGAATCCTAATCACAGAGGGTGGCTGCTACCTCACAGAGATTCAAGCCGTATTTATTTCATTTTTAAAATTGAGTGTTTCCTTAAAAGCTAAAAGTGCAAATACAATTCAGAGCTAAAGGATACTCCATTTTCAGTTTCTCATTATGGAATAGAAAGGACTTTAAAATATTTTGCTGATATATTATTTTAAATTAAAATCTCCATAAGAAAAAAGATTCCAAGGACACATACATGTACATCCATGTTTGCCTGTGTCACTTATACTAATAGAAAGTCTGAATCAGTCCTTTTGGGCAATTTGAAAATATCTCAGGAAAGTGCACGTAGAACATTCCCATTAAAAGCTCATCTCCTGAATAGAAACATCTCTGATGGAAATCTAGATGAAATTCCTTTGCACAGCCAAGATACTGATTTAAAACATGAACTGTATATCTACCATCACTTAGTTACAGATTGCCATAAAATAATTCATATTTAACAATTTAACTCAAGTTAAGTGAAACAGGGAAAGTTGGAAGTCAGGGTAAGACACGAATACATTTTATAAAAATTCTGCAATCATGATCTTCGCCTTCTAATAGAGTCATTGAAGGTTAAGATAAAGGTTGTCAAAAAGAGAAAAGTTCCCCGTCATTTAATGGTCTGTTGATGAAATGACAAAGTAATAATTTCACTCGAGGTATAGAAATTGGTACAAAGTTGGAGAATTAAATGATATGGGAGATGCTGTTGAAAAGAATAAAATACCCATTTCACCACTAAAGACAAAAGAGCAGAGATTTTCAACTCTGTGAATGATAGGAATGAGGTACATTCTAAGTACAGAAAGTTGAAGCCAAGAAGGCTGAATGCTAATAAGGACAAAGAAATTCCAAGAACACTTGATGTGATACTGGGAGCTGAATGGGACAAGGGAGCAAGCAAAGAGCTCCATCAAATTCGGGTGGGAAAAGTCTGGGGAAGGAAAAGCAGTATCTGTGAAAGGCAAAAAACCGCAGGTGTCAAGGGTGCAGTGAGGTTCTATGGTGATGGTTTCCAAAGCAAAGACATATTATCACAGATTACAATCTGAAGTGGGCTAGCTGAATAAAACCCTGGATGAACTTCTGCTAAAATTGTAGATCATACTTGGCTCTCAGATTAATATAGCATAGCACACTTGGTAAAACTAAAGTTCCTAAGTAAATACAAGGGAAAATAATTTATGGTTCCATTTGCCTTTCTTATATTTGAATGCAGTGCCCCTAAGCAAATCAGCAATGGACTTGGCTTGTTTAATCAGAGGAATTGCTAGCTTGTAGATCTTGTGAGGAGCTTATGAATGTTCTGGTTCCTTGGAGAAAAAAAAAAAAAAAGCAAATTCAGTTGCAGAATCATGATGCATCTTATTTCAGATAGTTAATGTTATTTAATTCCTCCCGACAGACCTCACACCAGAACAGTGGTGGCTCCCAGGGAGTCTAAGCCCAAGTGGGACAAGGTCTCTTATTAATCTCAAGGAGAACTTTCATTGCCTGTGGTAGCCAAAAACAGAAATAGCAAGATGATGTTTCAAAACAAAATCAAAATGTATTTTACAGTAAAGAAAAGGCGATGCCAGGGGGATTTTTTTTTTTCTCTCTAGAACTTCTGGGAGTGTTACAGAAAAGAGGATCCAGTATATGGATTTAGTGCTGCTTAGGGTATTTGTTTGTTTCCAGGCTGAAAAAATCTATTTACATCCCTTAAGTCTTCAAAGAAAACCTTTCGTCCTGAATTGTTTTAGGCAATGCCAGAAACAGAGTGCTACAGCATATAGCCCAGGGATTACAGAAGTCAAATAAATTTCTTTCCAGTCTCTAAATGAGTTACATCAGCTTTCCATGCTTCTATTTTCCTCATGTTTTTATTAAATGTAGATCATGTAGTAATCCCAGTTGTTGTGTAATGAAGGCATCTGAGGTACAAGCTCTCTAGTGACGATGGTGGTGGTGAGCTGCTCCATTATGGAAGGCTTCTCTTGACATTACAACCAAACAAAGTAGGTTCTTATTGGAAGAATAAAATAAAAAAAAAAATTCCCACATTAGATAAACAACTGTGAGGAAAAGCTAGCTTATTTTATCCTTCAGTGATAAAACAGAGGCAAATTTATTTTGCTTAAATACATACTACACATATCTATGCTTTTCCTATGCAGACAGGGCCAGCTTGTGTTACAGTTAGAAAATTTTCTGGGGGTTCTGAGCATCCTTATGCCACCCAATGCCATTCTCCTTTATGAGGACAGGCTGGAGGAGTTGGGGTTGTTCAGCCTGGGGGAACCACATGGTGGCTTATCAATACCTGAAGGGGGCCTGGAGAGGGGCTGGGGTAGGACTTTTTAATGGGTTATGTAATGGCGGGACTGGCAGTGATGGATGCGGGTTGGAAGAGGGGAGATTTAGGCTGGATCTAAGAAAGAAATTCTTTCCTGTGAGGGTGGTGAAATATTGGAAGAGGTTGCCAAGAGAGGTTGTGAGACGAAGCACAAAGCAGAGCCGCAGGCCCCGGCGGCCGATTTTAACGAGGCCTGAATGAGCCAATGGCTCCGCCCTGCCCTCCTTCCCCCTCATAAAGGGGTCTTTGTAGCGGTCCATGGGTGTTCCTTGTCATTAACAATAACGGGAATTACCANATCTCCACCCGGTACAAGCTGTGCTCCTACCCACAACGGACGTGGGCGTCCAGACAGAGCCCCTATAAATGGCGCCGTCCTGGCGAAGGACTGCTGGGAATGGCAGAGCCTCTCCCGGCTACCAAGGGGCAGCTCTGAGGGGGCTGTTGTGCTGTGAACGTGGTGGCAGAGCTGAGTGAATGGGAAAGGCAAAAGGACCATTAGAGCAACTGAGGCAGAACTGGGCCTTACACATCATGGAGTTCCAACCCCCCTGTCATAGGCAGAGACACCTCCCACTATATCAGGCTACTCAGTGCCTTGTCCTGCCTGCCCTTAAACACCTCCAGAGAGGGGACATCCACAGCCTCTCTGGGCAACCTCTTGCAGTGGAGTAAAACTTTGCCCTCTTTAAATCAAAGATTTAAAGCACCTGCCAGAAAGGTGCTATGATCGTGATGTCCCTGCATGCTCCCCTGGTCAGGGAGAAACCTGAAGGAGAGAAGTGAATGAAGTTCATGGTCAAGGCAGATGATGACCTCTCTCCCTCAAAGTTTCCAGCTCTTCTGAGTAAAAAGTATGAGATTCTGACTGTTGAAAGCCCAGCAAAGCAGGATGTGAGTGATGGCCATTCTTCACTGCAAATGCCTTTGCAGTTGGGGAGGCCTGTAGCTCCGGTAACAACCTCATCATTGAGGACAAGAAGATGGGCTGCAGTCACAGGAGACTCCCTCTGAAGGGGAAGGGAGTGCCTGATGTGGCCAGACATCTCCAGAAACTGTTCCAGTCAACTGACTACTGCCCACTACTGTATTTTCCAGGTAGGTGGAGAGGAGACTGTAACTTGTAGACCCAGGGCAATCAAAAGTGATTTCAGAACCTTGTGGAAGTTGTTGAAGGGATCTGGATCACAGGTTATTTTTTTTTCCTTGCTCCTTCCAATACGTAATCTTTGTTATGTCCTGGGGAACAGGAGAGGTGCCTGAGGACTGGATGAAAGCAAGTGTCACTCTGGTCTTAAAACAGATCAAGAAGGAGTACCCAAGTAACTATGGACCTGAGTAACTCAGCCTCACTTCCATCCCTGGAAGGGTGATGGAGGAACTTATCCTTGATGCTGTTCCAAGCACAGCAAGGATAAGGGGGCCATTAGGGGCATGGTCAGTAGGTTGAGTGAGGTTTTCCTCCCCCTCTACTCTGCCCTGGTGCGACCACATCAGGAATATTGTGTCCACTTCTGGGGCCCTCAGTTGAAGGACAGAAAACTGCTTGAGAGAGTCCAGCACAGAGCCACTGAGATGAAAGGACTGGAGCATCTCTGTTATGAGGAAAGGCTGAGGGAGCTGGGTCTCTTCTGCTTGGAGGAGAGAAGACTGAGGGGCGACCTCATTCATGTTTATAAGGGTGAGTGTCAGGAGGATGGAGCCAGGCTCTTCTCAGTGACATCCAATGATAGGACAAGGGGCAAGCAAGGTGCAAGCTGGAACACAGGAGGTTCTACGTGAATATAAGAAAAAGCTTTTTCAGGTTGAGGGTGACAGAGCACTGGAGCAGGCTGTCCAGAGAGGTTATGGAGTCTCCTTCTCCAAAGAAGGACATTCAAAACCTGTCTGGACATGGTTCTGTGTAACCTGATCTAGGTGTTCCCACTCCAGATTGATCTTTTGAGGTCACTTACAGTCCCTGACATTCTGTGATTATAATTTTCAGTATTATCATACTGCATTTGGAAGTGGGAATAGGCATTAAACTAGGTAATGAAGTTTTGTTTAAGAAGCTAGCTAGTTCCCTAATGCAGTTATAATAAGAATCCACAATGGCCATCAGTAAAGATATGGGACAGATAAATGCAAAAGAAAAATCTCATTAGAAAGACCCAGAAAATGACATCTTGAGTGTTTGTTGGTATTGGACCGTTATGCTTACGTGGCAAACATAACTGACAAATTAATCCAGGCTTTTCCTTTTTTCTTTGTTTTGAAAAGCAGTTATGACACTTAATTATGCACTGTTTCCTCTCTCCAGCACAGTCATAAATATTGTTACTTGTCCTATAGGATGGCATGGTTGTGCATTCCTAAGCAATTTCTTGACATTAATGAAAAGAATCTAAATATATATGTTGCATGGAAATACGTGCATATGTAATCATGCAGGCAATGATAGTTCTTATGAAAAGCATCTCAAGATGGTTGTTCTGTGTTTCGTTGGAAGACCTGACTTCTGCTAATTTGGTGTCCAAATCTGCAGTTGGTCACATTTTCCAGTACACTTTTGTACAAGGGAGCTATACTGAAATCAGAAAAAATTCACTGAGTAAATATTAAAGCACTGGGATTTTGCAGAACTATTGTATGTTTTTCTGGGCAAAATGATGATTTAGGCTTTATAAGTTAAAAACAAGGCTTTCTGCAAAAGTATATGATTGTGGATTAGTGCAGGTAATGTAATTCATGTCTATTGCTGAGTGCAACTCAGTTGATGATCCTATGTAACAAGTTTCTGCCTGTTCAGTCCCCGTTAGTTTCAGGTGACAGTTAATCCTCATTAGTTCCTGACAAAGAGTGTTCCCTTCGTGTGCCTTTCAAGTGCTCAGCAGCAGGGATGAGATGAAACCCTGACACAGGGCATATACTGGAGAGTCATAAGTCTCAAATTAAGTAGCTGTATAAATTACCATGTCTCCTACAGGAATTACCCTTCCTATTTCCCTTAAGATATAAGCAGTAGCCCAGCACTGCTTAGTGTCATAGTGCTGCACGTATGACCTTCATCTAATCAAACACTTGGGAATGTAACAGGCCTTCTGCAGGCTTTGGCTCAGGTTGTTGCTTTTGTGGTTTTGGGCTCTGGAACTGGTTTTGCCTATAAATTGCAGTGTAGCAAGTCTCTTACCTCCTTCCTTTCTGAGACAGATCTGTGATGCTGAGGTATTAACTTATAGTCAAGATGCATTGCTCTTCTGTCAGCTTGTATCCTCCATTAAAGTTTTGTCAATTGAAATGCAACTGGATACATTTCACACATTTATATCATTGTGGGATTTGCATCTGATACCATATGCTTCATAGTTTCTTCTGTGTTGAGTCACTATTATTTCCATTTTTTCTATATCAGAAAATATACCTTTTTTGGGGATGGGATCTGGGATCACATAATTCCCTCTCCAAATAGTGAGATTACTACAGAAGCCTTAAAACCACTCACTAAGAAGTCATGCAACTGAGAAAAAAGGTGAAAAATTCATGGTGGGTTGGGAGTGGAGTGGAACTAACAAAGAAACTGATGCCTGAGATTATTATATTATTTGACCATTGTGTTACTTCATCCTTCTCAAATTTCGTCTCTTGGGAATGAGTTATTTCTACTTAAAAGCTGGGCTTCTTGATGTCAGAACAAACACATCCCAGTCTATAATCCTGAAGACTGGCAAGGTCAGTTAAATGCACATAATTTGATTTTAGCTATCTTAGACTCCAATGAGCTGTTCCCTAATTAGGATGGATTTTATAAGTAATCCAATACATAGGGTCCATAATGTTACCTTAAAAAGCAAACTTGGACAAACTTGGATAGGTCTTTCTCAAATCAGAATCTTTCCTGCTGTACTATATAATGTCTTTGTTTAAAATGGCTTGGAAAAACACAAACAGAAGTCTGCAAGCAACAGAGCAATTTCTATTGGATTGGTTGCTTTTATGGAAAGGTATTTAAAAAATGAGCATTCAGTAATCTAATTTTCAATTAGATGTAGAAACAGGCATACAATAAGAATTTTCATTGAAGAATAAAAGTAGTTTTACAATTCAGGAACCTTTTTTTTTTTTTCTCCATCATAAATGGTGAATCTATAATAACCATCTAGTAAGACTTGGAAAAATGTGATACTATGGTGGAATTTCAAAATGGGGGCCCACTGCATGATACAGGTATTCTTTATTGGTTTTGAAGGTCTGTGCAAATACATCAAACAATAAAAAATTGATTTTGTATGGGTCTGATTCATGGTCACAAATACTCTTCTGTGTAATAAGGGGCTCATTGTGCTGTCTTTCCCTTGTGAGAACAATGATGATGTCCTAGATCTTTAGTGGTCACCTTTTCCATAAAATAAGTAGATATAAAATGCCTTTGAAATTTCTGCCCATTAGCTTTGTCTGCAATTGGCCAAAGAAACCCAGAAACCTTAAAGGAGACAATTAGAGGAGTAAATAGCTGCATAACTCTCAGGAAAATGGGTGGAAGGAATAACTGCTCAAAATACATGAACGAGATGAAGCTTGTGCCAGTGTCAATTACTACTTAAATTTAGTGATATGATTCACACTGACACATTTTATATTTGTATTGGTGATTTTCACTGACATTTAACTCAAATGTGTAGCTCATAGTGGCAAAAAAGAACTTGCACGTGAAGAGTAGTGAAATCCAGATTATTTTTTAATACTGGGTGATAAGTCTGAACTACTTATTTTACTGCTAAGGATTTGGCATGATCAAATTTTATGTGATAAATCTGTCCCCCGGAAAAAAACCATCACCGGACCAAATTCCTCTTTGCTTTGAACTCATAGTCTTATTTATGGATCTAATTTGATCAATTTTTTTTGAATAGGAGACTTTATACAGCACATCAGTTATGCCAAGAAATAGAACGTGATTTTCACTGTGTGGTGCATTGTGAGGAGCTGACATCAAATACTGTCATCTACTACACAAAACTCAGCTCTGCTCACTGAAATGTGCATGTGTAAATTTACTGTGTGGTTTCATTTTACATCCAAGGTGTACTACTGCCAAAAGGGGCTGCTCCACTTCTGTGCTAATGACAGAGTTTTCTTGTCCTTGCATTGGATCCAGTAATTAGAAGACTGCAGGATGGAAATGAAATACACACATCATGGGTTAATTTTCTGCCATGTAAGCCTGTCAGCCTCCATCATACTAAATGTTGCTTTTTGGCTTTCTGGCAACACTCCTCAATGTTTAGATGAAAGGAACATGTAACTGGCAGGTAGAAATTAAGAATTAATTCTTTCTGCTCTTTTTATGGGGAGATAAAAGAAAGGGGTGAGTAAATAGGGCACATGTCTTTATAAACTGCTCAAACATGAGATAATCACAGTTCCTCTGGCACAACTGTGAGGTATTTTCAGTTTGTTCTATCAGAACTTTATGGCTTTGTAGAATGTATCTGTTGTGTTGTGGCTCTGTTCCATCATGGCAAGAAAAGCCATTGTGGCAGGTCTGAAGATGTGTCTGGCTCTATGTAAGTACAGCAACCACTTGCCTAGGGCAGCAACTGCTGGGACAAAGTGATAAACTGTAGCTTCAAAGACAGATGTTCCCAGAGTTTTTCTTTTTTAAGGGACTCTTGTAACCACAATTTTTAATAAGGATCAGTGATCATAATCCAGAACAATTATGCTGTTGAGTTCCTAAGGAGTATAGAAGTGCCTGTGTAAGGATACATCCAAACAGATAAAATTCTCTATACATTTTCTCTTTTTAAAAAATTTCTCCCTGAATTCAAAGGCAGTTTATATGTTATTTACCTTTGTAACTAAGATAGATGCATTGGAGTGGGTTGATGAAATGTTGTACTGTCTCACTATCCATTGAAGAGTCTGGCTGATGGGAGCAGGTTGAGGACATGCTGCCATATATATCTGTCCATTTCTGATGTTCTTCTAAGCATCTTTATTGAAGAATGCACAGAGTTGGAGAGAATCCATAACAAAGCCCTTGTAAAGAGTCTGGGACTAGAAGAGCTAGTATGAACAGGCACAACAGCAAATAAGGAAAAAGACAGGAGGTTCAGAGTAAGGAACCAGCAGGGACATTGTATCCCTAGCTACACACCACTCCTTAGGAGCATCTAAGGATCCTGTGATGCCTCTCAACAGAGCTATGAAAAGATATACATTATTGAGGACCAGAATTGATCTGAAACTTCTCCATTAAGTTCCCTCCTCAAGGCTACAGTCAGAGGGAGTTAAAAGAGAAGTTCTTAGATTTTCCTGGTGAATCTATAAGCAGAAAGTTGCATTAAACATGTTCAGCCAGAATATCATGAGGAGAAAGAAGAGGGCTGCAGTCTGGTGTAGAAAGTATATGTGAGTGTATTTTCCTCTTGCTGCAACAAATCTTTACTGATCCATAGGGAAATTTTCCAGTGGAAGAGCATAGAATGAAAGTAGAATTAAATTTACCCAAGGAGGATTGTTTTTGAGTATTTTTGGTGATAAGATGCCTTGTTTTTTTGGTGTTTAGCTNAGAGAAGTTCTTAGATTTTCCTGGGGAATCTATAAGAAGAAAGTTGCATTAAACAAGTTCAGCCAGAATATCAAGAGGATCACAAAGGAGCTTATGATACATTAATAATGTTTCTCAACAACTTTTGTCCATGGCAGCGTTTCTCTTTCCCTGCTAATTGCTGCTGTGACCTTATGAGATCGCTTGAGAGTGGTGTATGTTGAACGAGGAACAAGAGAAAGCTTCTCTTCCTCAGAAAAGAATCACCTGCCAGTCATTGTCAGAAACAGGATGTATTTTTCAGGTGACATGCTATGACAGATTCTCTGCTGAGCGAGAGGAAAACTCAGAATGTATCAGACTATTTGCCTCCTGGGCTGTTTGTATCATAACACAAATCATGGGAGCATCTAAAGTGCATTAGGGCTTTCTAAATACAGATTAAGCAGTACAGTTGCTGTACTAAAAGCAAGCCTTGGGTTAAAACTTGTGTTCCCGGCATCATTTTCTGACATTTGATAAAAAGTGCAGTATGTGATGGTGCTTATTTCTTTTTTGAGATGACTCTGTTATGAGCCTCAAGTGACTGAAGTTGCAAATCCCCAAGGAAATAAGTCGAGAGAATGTCAAATGAACAAAGGCAAAGACATGTATTGTCTGCTGCTAGTTCAGGCTTGACTCACCAATGAAACTTGTCAGAAGAAATCTGTTTACAGACATGGATGTATTTAAATTTCTAATAAAGCACAAGCACACCAGTCAGGAAAAACACCATTTTTCACACTTTGAGACATTATCTCAATATAGCAAGCAATTTATTAAATTATTTGTATAAATTATTTGTAAATAGATGGTAAAAAAAATTAAATCTTTGTACTGTTATAAAATTTCTCATTGGCTTATTTAGTAGTAATTTACATAAATGTTTCAACAATAGTGTCCCTGTTTAACCCTGGAGTAGATGACCTGGGCAAACTGTCCATAATATGAAGCAAAACTTTTTTTTGTCTTACAATTTTGAATTGCAGTAATGATTTCAGAATGGGGATAAGCCTTTTGAAATTCCCTGACATTACAATGATGAGGATCTGTCATTTTCATCTTGCATGTAAAATGCTAGTCTAGTTTTTTATTCCAATGGAAAAACAACTTCCTATGCAAAGGCACTTTCTGCAGCCCTCTTCTTTCCCTTTTCAGGATTTCACCTGAACTTTCTCAGGGAAGATTACATGTGAAGTGAATTTTCTTTAAATAAAGCAACACCTTTTGTTAACCAGGCAGTGAATTGCCTACACACTGCAAAGCATGAGATGTAAAAAGAGCCCTTAGCGGTGTTTCAGCTTCCCAGGTCTTGTCAGCTGTGTGATACTCCATCACACTCCGTGAAAAACAGTTGTATAATTTTGTTCAGAAAAAGTCTTTGGGGATATTTCACATAAAGGGATTTTTATTCACTGTCTATGATACGAGTCAAAAATCTCTGAGACTTGTTACTGTAGCTATCCTTGCCTGCTACTGCTGGTATTTTCTATACATATAAAATGTACTGTACTTCAGAATTCAGGGTTGAATTCTTGTAAAAAGCTTCAATAAATGATAGAAATACATTTCCTGCCTTAACATATAATTATGTAAAATAAGGATCTTCAATTTTAAACTAATCATGCTCTTCATTCTATCACAGAAAATATGCTTAAGAAAGAGTAGATGATACCATCAGTTTGAGCACTGCCATTTAACTAAGGATAAAAATTGGGGTTTCAAAAGATGTCTATCACTTATTGAAAAAGCTGGGATGTACAGGGAGGATGTACAGGGGCTCAGTCTATTAAAAATTTCTGTAGATAGTGTTATTTGGTGCTTGTAGCTAACTCAAATTTTTGCTGCCACTCCCACAGCCATAAACTGCAGACAGGCAGGAAGATTTCACTGATGTCCAGAGAGTTTACAGCTTTCCTAACAGTTTTCAGTGGAAGCTGTTCCATCATGTATTGCTTATTGAGGGCTTAAAAAGAGTAGATGACAGGATAAAATACCTGCAGGATGAACAAGAGAGAGTTGGAGTTTAATTTGCACAGGAGTATAAGTGGGTTAGAAAAGCATATATGTACCAGCAAATGCAAGAATCCATTAAGTCAGTTAATATCATCCCTAAGGTTCCCAGTGCAGAGATTCAGCCTGGAAGGTTATGGTGCTTATTGCTCAACAAACCTCTGAAGAAGCTTCCCCAGGTACCCTGTATAAGCAAACATTAGTGCAAATGTATGTTTAAGAATGAGGGACAAGGTCTCTCTCCTGAACTCTGCCAGTGTCCTCACTGTAGCATAAAAATCATCCATTATGAGGTAAATGAGGTTGCCGATAGGTTAGGTGAGAAGATTTGTTTTTCATTGAATGTTACAGAAATGTTTCCTGTGCCTTAAATCATAGCATTTCTCTCTCTTCAAATGAAAAATGCAGTGAGGAAAAAAAAAATTTCCTTGATGGAAAAACAGTGGCTGGTGCAGGTATTTCATGAAGCTTCAGGAAAGGTTGATATTGTATGGCTAAGGAAGAAATTTTCTCTTTAGTGGAGCTGCTTCTTTGACTGCTATGCCCATGTTGTGGAATCTGTCCATGGCATGAGCCTCTGGCAGCTGAGACCTTTGTAACTCAGTTAGGTGTGCTGCCTTCTGCACTGTTCTGAGTGTTAAATTGATCTCTCCTCCATTAAACTTAGTCTTCTACCAGTCTTTCCCTGTATTTCTGATCTGACCAATATTTTTTTAGCCCTCTGGCCAATTTTAACCAGCTTGGAGATAGTGGTAGGAGAAAATTAAGTTTCTACAAGTATTGTGAGAAGCAGTGACAATATGACACTTTCATGAAATTGCTGCCACGCACTTCTGAGAATATCCTGCTTTCTAGCAATCTTTATCTGATTTTGTGCTAGACAAAATAATAAAAACAACACAGCCCTGTTTCAGTCTCAGATTTGTAAATGGCTGAAAAAAAATATCTGTACACATCTTTGTGCTTCTGTGCTGTTTGCTCCTCATATTCACATGTTGGAGATTGTAATCTTGGCTGGAACACTGTTAACATGAACAGAGCTGGGACCCCAATTTGCTTTGATACAGAGTAAAAAACTCTGTTACATGAAAGCAGGAAATTACTCTGAAAAGGCAGCACAGAAACAACAGCTCTCATGCTCAGTTTAAATAACTTTAAAACAAACTATGATGAGCATCCAGCAGCCTGCTCTGTAATGTGGCCGTTTATTTCTGACTTCATAAACCAAAAGAAAGCCTGTTAATATCAGCAGCTAATTACAGTACATCCTTCTCTCTCCAGACACATAAAAGAGGCTGTGAAGTGTGGAAGGGAGAGACTGGCAGTGGCAGATTGAGGCTCTTCTTGTTAAATTAAATCTGGCTGAAGATTGAATGTGTTAGAGTGGACAGCAGTGATAATGGGAACTGTTTCTTTAGTGTGTTTGCTTATAAATTAACTACCTTTAAGTGCTATTTGGGCAATAAAGCTTGAGCAGTTTTTCTTCTAGCTCCACATATGCTGCAATAATTACAAGCATAACTTTATTTACTTCTGGCAGTAAAAGTATGCATAAATGATGTCTCATTGCCATGTTTCATAGTCTCACTTTGGCCTCTTTCTTCCTTCTAATGTCTTGAATCACGTCCTCTGCTCCAGTAGTGCTGTGAAACACCAAGTTGGCAGATGTCTTGCTGTGTGACATATTTTCCTTGCACTCAGGTCTTAAAACATTCAGTGTATCTATTTTCTGAAAGAAATAGGAAGCTGTGATAGAAAAATAGAATACCTGTAGTGCTCATGCAATGCAGTATTGCTGTGTCATGGCCTAGGTCATTTCCAGACAATTTAAAACATTGCTGACTGTTACCTTTCTTACTTTATCAGGTTTCCCCTTCAAATTATACTACTTTGCCATCAGTACTGAAACTAATTTGACTGTGACCCTCATGCTTGGTGGCTAAATTGATTTTTCTCTTCCTAATTCTTGTTTTCCCTTCCATTACAAAGTATTGCTAGGATTCCCACAAGGGTAATGTATCAGGACTTTTAGACAACCAAGTAGAAAAAAATCCTTTACTCCCATGAATTGCAAAAAGTGTGGTCTAAAAATAACAATACCAAACAGAAGAAAAAGCATCTTTGGAGGAAAATGTAAATAGAAGTTCTCTTGCTATTTTTTCATAGGAAATTTGGAGAGCTAGTTGCATTTCTGTTTTCACCCTGTAATGCCTACAATTATGTTTTCAGTTTGTTTATAAGATTCTCACCATTCAAGAAGCACATTGGGCCAGTGTTTGCAAATAAGTGAATTTTGACTCAAATAGACACAATATAGGAAAAAAGTTACTGTTATGCCAGCAAAGTTGTAAAATCTTCTCTTTCTGGAATTTATAAGGGATACAAAAATCAGATTAAGGGATTCCAATTATAGGCAGAAGAGATTTTGATTCTGTGCACATGTATTGCTTTTAATTCAGATTTCCCAAGCTCAAGGTTTAAAGAAAGTCATTGATAAATTTTGACAGCAGCAAAGGCTTGATTTTCAGACACCCTTCATGTTCTCATCTTTCAGTAATTTTTTTCTCTTTAAAAGTCAAATTCATGTGGAAGACACATGAGGATTTTTTTAGTACAATTAATTTGCTGACAATCTCCAGCAAGCAACAGTTTAAAGTACACTTTCATCTTATGAAGACTGTTTTTACACTGTACTACTTGTGAAAGGTGGTACTTGAGAAAAATTTAGCATGTGATGCATCATACTCTTTGCAAAATGAACTCACAGTGAATAGAGATGATTAGCAAAAGCCCTAAAGGTTAGTGGACATTGTAATCTTGCAGCATCTGCTGTCAAATTATCCTCTTTTAGTCCAGGGCTAAATTATTTTCTTTTAGTTTCTTCTGCCAAGTGGTCACAACTTCAGAATTAGAGATGGTGATGCTTGAATCTACACACGTCAGTTGTATGATCTGAGAGTTTTTCTCAGTTTTATCAGGACAGAGCTAACAACTGCAGTCTTCTCCTTAAGAGTCTGAACACAAACCCCTGGAAAAGCAAATTGTTTACAATTCATTTCTAATTGGTGATATCTAAGATTTGTGGTTCTTTTATTTTGTACAGGTATGTGCATGCAGGAATGTTTTTGAAAGCAGGACAGGTCTTGGATTTGTTTCAAGAAAAGATTAATCAGAAGAAACCTGCTTTTTAAATAAAAGCAAAAGTTTTCCATTTTCTTTCCTCTGGAAGACTTTGAGGGAACACAGCTTATTTTACAGGACAGCAGCTCAATCCAGAGAGCCTTGCATTGTGTCCCTCATGACTCCTAATTGCTTGATCTTGTTTCTGAATGTGGCCTTGCAGCTTGAGCTCCATTGAGTCATCAGGGGTAGATGTGATGCTTCTGATTTTCATCTCACATTTGGAGGTCCCTCAGTTGCACAGGCTGAAGGAATTGGAGTTGGGGTTGTTCAGCCTGGAGAAGAGAAGGCTCAGGGGGGACCTTATAGTAACTTATCAGTACCTGAGGGGGTCCTACAGAAAGGCAGGGTAAGGACTTTTTAATATGATGTCTGATGGGAGGACCAGAAACAGCGGATGTAAATTGGAAGGGGGTAGATATAGACTCGACATAAGAAATAAATTCTTTACAGTGAGGGTGGTGAAACACTGGAAGAAGTTGCCCAGAGATGTTGTGGATGCCCCCTCTCTGGAGGTGTTCAAGACCACGCTGGACAAGGCACTGAGCAGCCAGGTGTAGTGGGAGGTGTCCCTGCCTATGGCAGGGGGGGTGAAACCATGATCTTTGAGGTCCCTTCCAACCCAAACTGCTCTAGACAAAGGTTAATGGTTTTAAATGAAAAGACCCTTCCAATTCTAACATTCTGTGCTTTTCTGAAGGTGCAAAGACAATCCACATCTTCTATCCTGGCACAGAATAACATCACATCAATGACAGTGGCTATTATATAGGTCTAAACCTCTTTGTATCTTAATTTCTTCTCAGTCAAAATAAGTTTAGTGCCAGCTTTATAGTACATTCTGTGAGGCTTTGATGAAAGATATTTAACCAGCACAAATTATTATTTTATTACTTTTGGCAGATAGAATGTTTAGCAAGTCATTTGATATGTATGCTTTTTCATCCTCTCCTAACTGCATTGGGAATCTTTACATAGAATCTTAATTTATCCCTTTATACTTCAGTTGTTTTTTGAACCTTTCTCTTTGAACCACTGTGTGAGTTTCAATCTGAAAAGAGAATCTGAGGAACAATATGCAATTGTCACACACATCAGTGTTTTAAAAAATTGGTTTTGTGCCTTTGATGTAGTCTAGACAAATGAACATATTTCAGAAACATTGCACTTCTTAAGCTACTGACTGACTGATGAAAGTGATGCCTAATTTTTAAATAATTAGCTCTTCTAGCTTTTGAGATATGAACATCTGCAAATAAGAACCTTATACAGCAAGTAAAGTCAGCTTCCACATGCACCTTCAAAGTAGGAGAGCAGATGTTCCTCACTATCCCCTGCTCTGCAGTTTGGAACACTTCATTTGAGCATTGTGTGCCTTCTTCATTGACTAGTAAAAGTGGAAAAATCATAGAGAATGACAGAAAAATCTTAAATGCTGTGTGAAACAGGGCTCTTGATACAAAAATCTGCCCTTAACTGCATGATCATAACACTGTTTATAATATATATTTATTTGAGTGCAAGTGCTTTTTCTATTGCAATGATCTGGCAGCTAGGGATTACTTTTTATCCTTTCCTGTATCATAAGGCTAACAAAACAGTCAATTAAATTAATCCTCTGCAAATTTAAAGTGGATGAGAAATGAACACAGCTATAAGCTGCAGGATTCACAGCCAGAAGATATTGACAGCGAAACAGGTTAATGCTGTTTGATAAAGAATTAGATAATTAGCCCAAACTGCAGATGCTCTCTGCATAGAACTCCTCTGAAATCAGTGAGGTTAGTCCTGACAATAGTTGCAATTCTTTGCAGATTCACAAGGCAAGATCTTCTTTTTATCTTCTCATTGACCCTTCTTCTACAGAAAAGGATCTTCATTAAATTAAAACTGATTCTTTTTAAACTGGGAAAAAAAAAGCAAAAGCAAAAAACAAATAAAACCAGAAAACTCATAGTCATAGCTAAATCCAAAAAAATGCATACTTTGTAGCTTCTAGATGTAATGGCTGTTACCAGCAAGATGGTTAGCATCACCTCATTGAGTGTATTTACCTTGCAAATTTACAAGAGATTTTTGATGCTGGTCCATGTTTGCCATGGTGAGTATTTGAAGCTTTGTACAGGGATCCAACAGCAAACACTGACCTGTGCCTGTCTTGCCCACATTATTTTATGCAAATAGAGACAATACGAAAAAGACTGTACTCTGAGAACTATGGGAAAGATCTGAGTAGATTTTATTCTGGAGAGGGGAGAGGGAAGTAAACTGCAGAAACCAGTCTTTTTGTTACTCTTAGAATTATTTTTAAAGGAGCAATCAGCATAGTCCAAGCAGTGGGGCAAATGGGAGAGAGGGATTTAACAAACATTTTCTAAGTTAGACATATATGGATAAATTGCAAGTGAGAATGAATTGCTGTGGGTTTGTTGTGTTTGGTGGGTTAGTTTGTTTATTTGCTTTGTTTGCATTTCTTTTACATAATAGGCAATATTTGACCTGCAGTTCCACAGGTAACCTCAAACTGGCTGTGTTTAAGGTACCTTGGTGCTTCCTCAGTTGCATCCTTTAAAGCACAAAACCATGGTCACTGTAACAGCACAAGGCTTCTTAGCTGTTCCAGAGATAAATGTGGTATTTTTCATATGATGCTCCAAGATTCTCTTTTTAAAAGCTTCAAATGTACAAGTTTTCATATTTAATCTGTTGCAATATATCCCTTTGCACTAACATAAAATATACAGGATATGTCAATGTAGTAAATTTGCTTAGTGCTTCATGAGTCTTGTGTGAGGTGTCAGTTGGATGTAGAGCATCTGGCATGAAAAGGCAAATGAGTAGATACTGCCAAAGGATCCTTGCTATGAACCAGTTGTTCAATGTTTGGTGACAAATTTACTGATGACACCTAATGTGTTATGTTTCAGAGAAAAATTATGTACATTTCTTATATGCATTAGTGAATTGCAGAAGGGTTTCACATCCTAGAAAATTGTGTCTCAACAGGATTCAAAGGTTTTATTCAGAAAATAATATTTCCTTATGAAATGAGCTATTGGAGAGGGTCCAAAGAAGGGCCACGNATGTTTCAGAGAAAAATTATGTACATTTCTTATATACATTAGTGAATTGCAGAAGGGTTTCACATCCTAGAAAATTGTGTCTCAACAGGATTCACAGGTTTTATTCAGAAAATATTTCCTTGCATATGTCTGACTACCTTGCTTTCTTTAATCTCACTCTTAACCTTGGATAAATCTGCTTCATGTAATGGAAGAAAATGTGTAGGAGCTTAATAATAACTGTGCTCTGTCCCTGGGTTTTGTAGATTCTTTTTTTTTTTTCTTCAAGGGTTTGTAAATCAAAATATGAAGAAGATAACAATAGTGAAATAGGCTACAAACTGCATTTTGCAACTTTGTACTTAATATTCTTCTAATGCCCAAACAATGCCATGTCTTGGGAACAAGATAAAAGCACTAACAGTGTAGCAAATTCCTGTGAAATGATTCCAGGCTTTGCATGGTGTAACATCACCTATTGAGGAATGCATTTGTTTAAGATGCTGCTACATCTGATTACAAGATTATTTTTATTGTAGATTCTTATACTTTACCAAGTATTACTTTACCATTTATTTAGCACTGAAGTATAATCCTGTTCTATGTAAATGGCCACAATACAAAGTAGATCTGTTCTGACATAATGAAAGATATTTTCTCCCTTCAATTTATAGTCTTCTACAGATGTGGGTTTTTCTGAAGAAAAGAAGCAAATGCTTCTTTTTAGAGTTTATATTCTTCACACCCTGGAGGGGCAAAAAGCAGATTAGGATTGTGGAGTTTTCTTGTTTGTTTGGAAAAGAAGTTTTTCATGAATACCAAAATGAGAACTGTAGCATGAAGAATAACTTAAATGGCTTTCTAGCATTGTACAAACAAACCATGAAAACCTGAAATAAATGAAAAATATTGAACTATGGAATTGAGACTGCAGGAGAAATTAGGTTCAGTATGAATTTAATATCCAGGGCACATCTTCTCAGTGGGATTACAAAGGTCACCTACTAAAAATTCCACATTTACCAGTAGTTGTATCATAGAATGGTTTAGGTTGTAAAGGACCTTAAAGATCACCTAGTTCCAACTCCTCCACCACAACTGGGGACAATTCCCACCCGACCAGGTTGCTGAAAGCCCCATACAGCCTGACCTTGAACACCTCCAGGGATGGGGCAATCCCCAGCTACTCTGAGAAACCTGTTCCCATGTCTCACACCCTCATAATAAATAATTTCTTCTTGATATCTAACCTATTTCAATTTAATATCATTATCACTAATCCTACCACTACACTCCCTGTAAAGACCCCTCCCCATCTCTCTTGTAGATCACCTTTAAGTACTGGAGGCTCCCTATAAGGTCTCCCTTCTCCAGGCAGGACAGCCACAACTCTCTCAGCCTGTCCTCTTAAGGGAGGTGCTCCATTCCTTTGATAATTTTTGTGGACATCGTCTGGACTCACACAAACGTGTCCATTTCCTTAGTATGTTGAATGCTCTGGAATGCTCCAGGTAGGGTTCTCAAGAGCAGAGTAGAGGGACAAGAAGCACTTCCCTTGAACTGCTGGTTATGCTTCCTTTAATGCAGCCCAGGATACAGTTGGCTTTCTGAGCTGCATGCACATATTGTAGGGTCATATACAATTTTTCATCCACTAACACCCCTGAATCCTTCTCTCAGTGCTGCTCTTAATCCCCTCATCGCTCACTCAGTATTTGTAAATGAGATTGCCCTGACTGACATGCTGCACTTGGCCTTCATGAGGGTTGAGGTTAACTCTCAAGCCTATCCAGGTCCATTCTGGATGGCATCCCTTCTCTCCATCACACTGACCACACTACACACCTCAGTGTCATCCACAAACTCGCTTTGGGTGCACTCAATCCCACTGTCCATGTCACTGATAGTGGATTTGTTTATATTTCACATATCAGAGAATTGTAACTGCTGAAAATTACTAATTCTTCTGCAGAAAATACTTTGTCTCGCCTGTTAACTGTCTTTACAGGCTGATGAAATTATTAAATCTGGTGAGGAGGCTGGCTTTCTGTTTAAGCACTGAAACTCAGACTTCTAAGCTTAAAATGCATACCTTAATGAGGGAGCTGCCAGGGACAGCAGCATAGGATGAAAAGGCACATTGTGCTGATTCAGAAATATGTTTTTTGCTCCCATCCATAAGTGATTTCACAGACTGACATTCCTTCAGCCCAAATTTTCCATTCTCCTTTCACTGGGTTGCATCCTCTCAAGGAAATAGTACTCTTCGTGCTGCATCCTCCAGCTATATAGCTGTTCCCTGACAGGCACTTTAGCAATGTAACTAGTCACATCCAGAAAGTATAAAATAACAAAGAGTACTTCAGAGAAGATGCTCTATATATAAACCCTACCTCACTCCTGTGGGCCAACTCCCTCTGTCAGCCAAGCCTTCCAAAAGTGCTACTTTCTCCCGGAGAAGACGTCTGCAAAGCATCTGACAGCTGGGAAACTCAGAAGTACTTTTCTAGGATGAAATGGTGGTGGGACAGTTTCCACCTGGAATTGAAGGAGCATTATGGATGAATCCCTGTGACAAACCATGCAGGCAGATCATCTTCCTCCCTTCTTACTTGGCAGAAAGCTCTTCTGGAAGCTCTGTGCCATACATCAGCTCTGAGTCTGCCCTCAGCTCTTTGCTGTCACTTGCAGTTGCTACTTGAACTAAGCTGGGGCTAGGTATGGTCTGACATGGGCTGCAAAAGTCACATGCTAACTGTGTTGGCCTTCCATGTCCTGTAGTTATGAACTTATGTAATGTGCCCTCCCTTGCTCAAATCCCCATATGCTCAATCCACAGTTTGATGTGTATTTGCCATTGTTTTCCAGTAGGTTTACCCTTCCCAGTAAGATATATCTGACAAGGCCTATTGTAATGTGACTATTATCTGCTAACAGAGATATAAATATATCCTTACAATATTATGCCCCACAGGGGTTCAGCAAGGTCCATGGCATCATTGTGTCATTCATTGTAGCAAAGAAGCTGGTGGGTGAGTTGATTGGTTGGCTCTTCACATTTCTGTATGATTTAAAGCTTTATATACCATTATGAAACTTCTTTGCATGACAGACTTCCTTTCTCAAATATGATCTGAATAGCAATCCTTAAGAATATTTTGTTTTCTTTTGCTCAGGATGAGAAAGTGCTAGAAACATAGATGTGGCAAATATATTTACTCTTCTTTGCCTCATTTGCCAGCCTTGCTACCACTCTGAGTCAGCCATGCATTTGTGCAGGGTAGTGCTGAGGCTTGTGCTCCTGGGGGGGTAAAAAGAAGGTTTTGTTTTAGTGTAAGAATTTCAGCTTTTGCTTTTTTATAAGAATGTAATTTTCTCCTTTGAATGATAATTTTACACTTCTGACTAATGAGTGATGCTCATAAAGAAGCTGAATTTGTTGAAGTTCTCATGTTCCTGAATTTAGGATCTGTGTAAAACAGGAGTGGGAACAGAGAGCAAGGAGAAAAGTTTGGCTGACTTTGGGACTTTTTAATAAAACACCATTGGTGGGCCTAACAAGTAGCTCTGGTTTCTGCTGCTAATAGAACTGTATGCAAACTTAGGCTTGTTAATAGTGCTATCTTTGTTTTATTACTTCAGTTTCTTTTCTGAACAACTGTGAATTTCTCTCTCCCTGACTTTTCCTGATAAGCTTCTGTTCTAGAAAATACAATGAGACTTGTGGTGCAATTTGCTGAGCAGATAATATTGTAAGACATTACAGTCAGCAGTGCTGTTTGCAGTGGGGAAGGTGGTTACATTTAAACAGGAGATTGCTCAAATGTTATTGGCCAGTCACAAAGTGTCAAGCTATAAATATGATAATAAATTATCTTTCATTTTACATTTATTTGGTTAATAGTGAAGCAGCAGGGTATATAATCACACATGAGTGTGACTGGTAGATTTAAAATTGGTTTTTTGTTGTTTTGCTTTGCTTTTCTAATGATCATATAGTTATTTTGCACAGGCAGTAGACTGGGGTTTACATAGACACTTTTCACTTATTCTACCCTATGTATACAGCATGCAAAAGGAAGAAGTTCCTTTATCATTTGAATTTTTCATTGGAAATATTAAAGAAAATTATTTTGTTCAAAGCTGAAGTCTAAAATTAACTTAGTCTTTCCTGGCTGTACCACTGATTTCTGCATTTTGGAGGACTGTTGTATAAGCACTGCTATTTCTTCCCCCAAAATAGTTAAGAAAACAGCCACATCTGATTGCAATATTTATGATATGATTTTTTACTGAGATGACAAATGAAATTTGGAAAAATCCTGTTCAAACTAAAGGAATGGGGTAAATTATATCCATTCTGATTCAACTCCTTTTTGTGAGACAAAACAGATTAAAAAAAAAACCCTAAGTCTAAAGTACTGTTCCTCCATAAAATGTGTCTCTGTCCCACTAGGTCATATACCATACACACATTCTCAGAGTTGGCATAATCTCATCAGTTTTTTTCCTGCAAAAGATGGATGCTATGAGTTTAGATAGCTCACTTCCAGATGTCCTCATGTGCAGGTTTAAAAATTAAGAATTCAATGGTTTTGAAAATAGTTTTAAAATCTTAACACTGAGAAATGTTGAGCTTACAAAACTCTATTTCTGCTGGTAACTGGGATTGTCCAAATCCATGAGCAAATTATAAAGAGGGATGAGAAATGGATGTCAAATCCCCAGATTTTCAGCTCTTCACTTGTTTTAGGAATAAGTAAGACTGAAAGTTAGTAATTTATTTCTCAATAGTCAACTTTGCTTTCCTGTTCCCCATCGCTGGCCCTGAGGGCTAATGCAGATTGATTAATGAGCTCAACATTCTCATAGTTGCAGTTTTTATTAAATTAGAGCTGTAGGGGTTTTTCCCTCTCCACAATAGGAGCAGGTCAAGAATTATGTATGCTGGTTATAGGTTTTGTAGACAATTCTTTCATATTACCAGAATCCCCTGCATCATGTTCCAGTTTTGTTTTAATTAGTTGTTCTTCATAACAAAGCTACACATAGAATTCATTCTTCCATAGATTGTGTGCTGTAATCTGCTAGCTCTTCTCTTAGCTCTTCACAATTTCTGTGATCTGAATCATGTCTGAAATAATGATACAGAGAGTGCTCTCTTTATAAAAAACACATTATATGAACACAGTTCAGGGTCTGAAGGGGAGAGGAAAAAATGCATATTAATTTACCTAAGCTTTGCTTCATCAGGAAAGTTGCTTTCAGGGATTCTGTTACTGAGATAATTTATGTTGCAAACCAGGGTGCCATTTCTCTACATTTTAATGATAAACCATGAAGGCTTTCTTGAATGACAAGAACTTACTTAAAAGATCTTGCATTATTTTTTTCATAAATAGGCTGGAGTAGTTTGAAGGTAGAGAGTTCTCTCTGGCTTTAGTAGCCTGTGTGTTTCAAGTTCTGTTGTGTTACAAAGTAGAAGGAAAAATAAAACTGAGCTCTGCTGAGCTCTTTGTCCTACAAGAATGTTAAAATTGAGTTACACAGAGTTGTGTACTCCTGGTTGGGTTGTAATCACTTGCAGTGTATTTTTATGGCAGGCTCCTAAGTAAAAAGTACAAAGAAAGAATGAGCTTTCAATGCCTTTAGAACCACTTCCTTCCATTATTACAATAATGTGGTAGAACCCCGTTTTCAAATGTTGTACAGATCTAAAATATTTCTTTAATTAACGTTTAAGTTTCATAAAATAATGCACAAAGTCATTACTCTGTGACATTAATGAAGTCTATTTTCCAGCACAATTTGAATAGGCAGCACTAAAATACATTAACATTAGGTCATCTGTTTTGCATTTATAACAATAAGCTCACATTTTCATAAAGGATAATCTTCAACAATGTTTTTTTTTCAATATAAACTGTACGTCTTTATCTTAAAATTCCAAATGTTTCAACAATAGAATATGATTAAGAACTAGACAATTATTCTTCATCTCTCAATGATTTATGACATAGAGAAAGACCTTTTCTTGCGAGTTCGAAGTGCTAAAGAGGAGATGTTTAAGTCAGCAGCTCCCTGCCTTCCCCCTTATTTACTAGGGACAAAATTTACTTCATTTACTACTTTATTATATTTTTGGCCCTAGGTATGAACATCTATATGCTTTAGGGTTCTCCAGCATGTATGTAAGCACACACAGAAAACAAAGCACACACACTCCTCAAGCAGCTGAAACAAAGACAAAATGCAATGAAGGAGTCCTCTTCCCATAATGGGGTTTAATATTTATTTGCAATAACCTTCAGAACATGTTATATGATTTCCAGGCACTGAAGTAAGCACTCTGCTTGTCCCACAGAGCTCACTGGGAAAATAAATAGCCAGTAGGAGGAAGAAAAGCAGTGAATATTTGAGAATGTTAACAAAAGCTCCTGTTCTTTTTCCATGTGCATCTAAGTTCATTTTTCTTTAATTTTTTAGCATATTTACAATAATCTGTACAACCACTGATTTTAGGATTTTTCTCAAGTTGTGATCAATATTAATAAAATAAGTGGTACAGTTGAGTGCTACTATTTCTGTTTCTATTGATTCTGAGGTCGGTGAAAGTTCATTACCTACTTGAAAAGGGCAAATATATCACCCCAAAACTCTAATTGTACAAAAAAAAAAAGAAGAAATAAAAAAGAAAATTAAAATCTGATTTTCAACCCACACTATGAAATCACTACCAGCAAGCTGGGAGTATTTAAAAACATACTATTAATATTCTATGTCTTTCCTCTGCCTACTTTGTTTCCTCTTGTTTCTTTTCACTTGCCGTTTCTTACTCAATACTCTCCCACAGTGATTGTCATATTGAGGAAAGCAGTTAACAATAACTAAAATCATGCCTGTAGCTCTGTGTTCTCTGTTAATAAACTGTTAAGTGAGCTGAGTACAACTCATTAGGTCAGAACCATGAGACCTTCACTATTTTGAATTGTACAGAACATCCCAGTAGAATGGCTGCTAAACACTGTTAGGGGACAGTTGCATCCAGTTCACTCTCACTCCATGCTGCATTACTGTCACCTTGATGTGTGGGAAGGTAGGGGCAGACCGTCCTTTAACATACCCATCTATTCAACCCAGTTAACTAGTAAAGGGTAGTGGTTTATGTAGAGTTTTAAGTGGTGAGTATCAAATGAGAAAGTAGTGAAGGAGAAAATGCCATGCACAGTCTGTGGAGTGGACAGGCAGTGTTGCAGTAATCCCTCCCATTCTTCCTCATTTAATCCCATCCTTAAGGAATCTGCTACTATCTTTTGCATGTTTCTGTTAGCTCCTTTACCTTCTTGCTAGAAATGTAGTATTTTATTTGCTTGTTCCTTGTTTTCTCTGTTAACTCCCTAAACCAACATGTGCCTGGCTTCTGCACTGATAAAGAACCGACCACTTGTGTGAATCCAGCAAGTTTGACATGTTGCAATTTTTGTGGGGTTTTTTTGCTTCAAATCTCATAAGTGTGACTCAGATTTGAGTGTCCACCTCCAGCATCCTGAGCAGAGCCCAGCATGCTGGGATTACTGGGAAGAGCATTCAAAAGGGCTGCTGTTTCAGGCAACTTCCATGGTCCTCTCAACCAAATCAGTGTGCTGCTAGAGCTGAAACAGCTATCTGATGTCCAGTTCTGTGGTATTTCTCCCAAAATAAAATAAACTATTCTGTGTTATTTGGGAACCTTCACCTTTATATGATTTTTCCACAAAATCTCCCTGTCTATGTAAAGGTTGGAAAACAGATTTCATGGGTGAGTCAGTGAAGTGGATTTCTATAGACATATATTCCTGGGTGATTTGTAATCAGTATGTGCCTTTTATGCATATCTGGCATCAAGGATAGAAGTACAAAAAGAGTAGAATTCTTAAATTGTATTAAACAGACTAAGAATTATCATTATTATTGCCAAAAAGATTTTGTACTTCTATTTTTAAACCCTGTGTAATTCTATGATGCTTCTCCATTTAATTAATGTGCCAGTACAATAAAATAACACACAAAATCATTATTTTGTGACATTAATGAAGTCTACTTTTTGAGCACAATTTGAATAGGCAATTGAACAACAGTGCACTAAAACACATTAAAACCAGGTCATCTGCTTTGCATTTCTAACAATAAGACCACACTTCCATGAAGGGTAATCTTAAACCACATATTTTTTCAGAGCAGTCAGTACATCTTTATCTTAAAATTCCAAATGTTTCAACAATAGAAGATTGTTAAGAACTAGACAATTATTTTTCAGCACCCATTGATTAATGACTTAGTCTATGACACATAGAGAAAGTGTAGAACAAAGGAGTGCATTATAATAATGCACAGGCATTAAACCATCTTCATTAATGGGGTCTTTTTGGACTCTGCTTAGCATAAAACAAAATATGCCATAAAGAAACTGAAGTATTAGCTTTAAATATCTCTTTAAACTCACTTGATAAAAATAAAGCCTACATTGTGCCATGAATCTTAAAAATATTTTGTTTTCTGGGATTCATATATTCTTCAGAGTAGGTGAACTGCAGCAGGGCTTCTGAGCTATGGTTTTTAGTTCTGTTCTTAAAATTCTCTGTATTTTGCATTTCACATCAGAGCTTTGCACTAAAGTCTGATAGTGTTATCCTCTTTCTTGGTCTCTGCAATAGTGTGGTTTAAGGTATTGCTCAGCATTGTTAACAGTAGCAAGATCTGAATTTTTTAAATTAGTTAATCTAGTAAAACAAAACTGTTAAATGTTCCTGATGTACATAATAAGAAATAACACAGTGAAAGTACACATTTTACTAAAGAAGATGCAACTTTGTTAACGCTCTATTTCAACTGCCACAGTATTAGTTAATTTTCACAAGCTCTTTTGACTCCCCCTTTTATAAATTTATTTTTAATTCTGGCACTGTGCCTCTTTTTATTGATCTTTCAAGGTTGCTACTTGTAAAGTGTGTGTCCATATTTTTGCAAGGCTGAGACCTTAGGTATGTTCAGTGTTCTCTCTACTTTCTGTAGCTATTTGTACTTGTCTGTTTGTGGTTTTGTTTTCCAAGACATCAAGTTCATTTTAAACAGAATAATTTTTTTTCCTCACAGTGCTGTTGCGAGTCTGTGCTCCTTATTTGTACTCGACATCACACATAAAGAGCAAGGTTAAAATATAACCTAGGTTATAGCACTTGGGATGGACAGAAGAAGATGGATTACAGAGAGGTTACTGGAGCTAAGTGAATAATTCACAGTGAATAATTAATTTGACAAACTTAGCCTCTTTGTACGTACAGACTAGATAACAGTCTCTTCTCATTCATTCATTATCAAGTATCTTTTGAATAGAGCACAGCATAGACCAGCAAAGTTATCTCATCATGGCTCCAAAGCCATGAATTACAGTCACTCCTTGGATTCATATTTCATTTAACTTCTCCTCAAACTCCTCATTTGGGCCAAGGAGACAGACAGAAGAATTGCCATAGTGTGGGCCAAAAGCCCATTCAGCCCAGAGTGACACCTAGAAAGCCACATTGCCTCCAAGCAGTAGAGGTGAGGATAATGGAAGAGAACAGACTCTACTCCTTTCCACCTTCATGGGAGAATCACTGGATGTGATGAGGCTGGCCTCAGAGGAGGACCATAGGTCACCTTGGCCGTTTTAGAGAGCAGTAGGTTGACAGAAATGACATCATGAGAGTAAAGTAAAAAGGGTGGATTTCTTTTGAATATTTAATGGACAAAGAGGGCTGAAGAATGAGGTCCCATTCATGTGCAGAGCATGTACTACCCCAGCCATGTTCTGCTGCACCTATTTTCTGAAAACTATATTATACAGGACTGGTTAACTGGGATGTTGCTCTGGAGAGAAATCTGCTCTTTGGTTGAGACTCTTGACATGTAATGGGAAGAAAGAAATTCTGAGAATCATCAGTTGAGATACCCAAATGTTTGGTCCTTGACCATAAACAATGTCATTGTCATAGACTGCAAGTTTTGCAGTTGTATTCATTATCCCAAAATAAAGGACTGCTGCCTCAAAGAGCTTATAGACAGACAAAAGAAGAGAGTTAAAGGGGAAAAGTGAAAGTATATAGCAGGAATTGTGCCAAAATGGATTTCATTGATAAGGCTTTTATTCTTATTCACTTGCACAAGGAACCCCCCCACAGAAAATTTCTCTCTGATTAGAATTCTGTCTGGTGCAATGTCATATACTGCGTGCTGTATCTATTAATGGTAATTACTATTGTTTTTGTTTTCTACCCCTATGTAACAATGCTTTGATAAGCTGTTTTCACTTTAATTGCATTAATTTAAATAAGTGTATCTGATAAAATATTTACTGACAGCTTATCAGGCAAGGACATACACGGTTCAATAAACATGAATCACATTGTAGTTTGTTCATATTTTATAACATTAATTTGTTGGTCAATGTTTAACAGCTTAATGCTAGAGCCATTTCATCATGCATTCTATTACTTTACCAATAAAACCTGGTGTTCTATCTTACAAATGGCTAGTTTGCAAAAAAAAGAATAATTCTCCCCATCTCTATTAGCTTGCAACTGATGAAAAATTACATCAATGTTAAATAAAATATATTTATATCACAAAGTAATAATTATTTTGGACTTGCATATGAAACAAACTGTTTTTCTGTAAAAATGTTTAAAAATATGTTCTTTCATACTATCAGAGATACAACAATTAAATCAATTTCAAAAGAAGTACAGTGTCATAGGTACAGTTTTTTCATCAACTGTTTTGATGAAAAAAAATCCTACAAGTAATAACTGATTTTTTTCAGAATTTTAGGTTTCACTTTGCCTTCTTTATTTTATATCATGTTAATGACAAACTCTTAAGCACTGACATAACCTTGCTTTTCTGTGTGTCCCCTTCGTGTCCCACATGTCTCATGCTACAGCACAGTTACTGATAGACTCTGGTCCTCAAGGGCAGACCTATCCACCACTGGGTATTTCTCTTAGCTCTCAAACATATTTATTTTTGTTCTACTTTAAAGGTATTATGAAAGTGTTTACATGAGCAAAATATCCATGAAAAATGTTATTTCAAGACTGTAACCCACTTTCTTTCTGTAGGTTGGGTGCTTCCAACACACAAAATAGAGACGCTTACAACATGCATTTAAATTTAATTCTGTGATCCCAGGGGTAATGAGGATGAGATATATACGAAAAATCATCTTGTTTCAGAGTTTGGGGTAAATATTTCTTTCAATATGTTAATTGATTCCCTTTTAAGCACTTAAAATATAGGATCTGGTCTTGAACACTGCTGACCCTTGCTTAATCCAGAATATTCTTCCTTTCTTTGGAGTAGAGGACTGTATTCTGCAGCATAAAGAAATGAAACATCCACTGTTGACTTGTTCCTCTGCACTAACTCACATTATCTGTCATTTCATTTGTGGGTGTAGAAATCAGACCATTTTTACTGTGTGCTCTTTCTTCAGAAGGTATCTACAGTGCCTAGTAAAAGGGAATCCTGATTTGTCAAGGCCTCTGTTGCTAAAGAACTAGTTCTAGACCCTGAACTTTCCATGTGAGTTTTATTCCTTACAGATACATGAATGTTCACAGCAGGACAAAGAGAAATGTATGTTCTGACTCAAAATTTCTGACATCTAGTCCAATTCTCCATGCTTTCTAATTTGCTCACTGATGCCTCTTCTTGTTCTGAATAGTGCTCAACCCAGTATCAGTTCATGAGCCCATTCCTAGTTTAGTCTATAGTTCTGTTGCAAGTCTTCTCTCATAAAAAATGTCCATTTTTTTTCCAAGTGTCCCTTATATGTCTCCTCATCTCAACAGCTTTGCTGTGGACCTTTGTCAGACAGAGTTTTTCTGAACGTGCTGTGCACAAAAGCACACACACTACCTGAGAACTTAGCAGTGCTAAGTAGGTCAAAAAGATTGCTTTCTGAGTCCAGTAGATGGTACTCCTGTTTAGATAGTTCAATAGAATATGTGCTAGTTTTGCAGCAGACTGATGTTGCTGACAAACTCAGGCTGACTGAGACAAAATATGGCAAATATACCCCAGAAAACCATCCTACAGTAGGCAAAAGAGATGACCTAGACAAGCTTATTGATGTTCTTCATCTTTTTCTTCTGTGTTATGAATATGTATTAATATATATATGAAATATAACTTTATTTCTAATCCTGTTCATATTGATGTTTTATAGTCAAACTTTATTGATTTCAACATCATTGGGAATGGGTTTGTCATTTTTGTTGATTATATAGAGGTACTTAGATATACTTTTATTTTTTATAGTGCATTTGCAATAAACGATATCTCTATCCATAGAAGATGATAATTCAGTACTTTCAACACCAAAAATATAAGCTGATGCTCTTTTAACTAAGTAGAATGATCTTAATGAAAATTAGCAGTTTAAAGAAGGCCAGGCACCATGGGCTTTGCAGACAGATGCTTTTTATTTTAAATAGCCTTAAAAATTAAACTATATCAAAATGCTTTTTATGAATTTGTAAATCTTATTGCACTATTGAATACATGATCCAGAGGAATAAGAAAGCTTTTAACTTTCTGCTTGGACCCTCACCTCTCATGCAGCCTAGAGAAAGCTTCAATGCAATCTGAATCTTTGAGATTAAAAGGTTTATTTGCCATTTTCTAACAAGAATCATGCTCTCGTAGGAGGACAGTGGGCTGATTTGGAATACCTGTCAACCACAAGGGAAATTCCTGGAAACAAATCAAATAACTGGGAAAACCACAAGCCTATTTACAAATTCCTTAGCATTTTGTCTGTGCTCCAACACAATGATTTTTGACCCTAGGAGCTTTCCCCAGCACAGGCAAACAAGCTTTGAATTATTGCTCTGCTACAACGTAACAATTCCATTGCTCTGACCCTTTGTGTCTTGCAAAATACAGCGGAACAATAATTGTCAGTCTTTCCTATACAATGTGTTATATTTGACAGAGGTCAGCATTAGATGCAAGACCTTTGGCTGGTGCTCAACGAGGTAATATCTCTTCTCTAGTTCAGCTGATAAAATGTTAAATAGAATCAGTGTTGGCCATGCTTTTGTAGGGAGGGAGATAAAAACAGGGTTTACACTGTAACATGTTTTTTAATAGGCAGAAAATAGTTGACAGTATTACTCAAAGTGCTTTGGTAAATATGCTATTTAAATGTCATGGCTTTGAATTTTTCTAAAAGGAAATGCTATAATTCTTCCTTCCAATTTACCTTGTGATTAATTAAACAAGGCTTTGCTGTATGCAGGATTTTGTTACAGGAGATCTTACATAAGTAATACATGAAGGCAAAAGTCTGATTCATAGACATTTGGTGTCAACTTGTGATTCATATAGAGCAAGTGAATAATCTGACATGGAAATAAAATGCATCAGGATGGTAAAAATGCTCATCCCTGGTACTATATGGAGGAGCTGGTGGCAAGGTCAGATGTTGCATCTACTAAGTTCCTCACTTTGTAAGCTCTTGGTAGTTAACATCTAGTTTGGGTCCTAGAGCATGAGTCTTCTGTCTGTCATCCTTGAACATTTTGACTGTAAAAGTATAATAAAAAGAGACAGACATGGCATGAGGCAGTACTCTGTATCTAAGGGGGAAATCAGATTTGTAGACAAGAAATAAGATCTGGCATATTACAGGGGAGAACATATTTATGTGATTCAATGTAATAAAATTATTCCTTTTGGTACATTTCTAGATTTTGCCCATAAAAATGTATAAAGTGGAAGTAAACAGGAAAAAAAAAGACTCCTTGTCATTATTAAGCATATTCCCTAGTTCCTACTTGTACAAAACAAATTCATACACAACACAAAACTTTACTTCCCACTTCTGCTGCGTGTAGCTGAATAGACTATTTTGAATATTCTATCAGCTCAGGTTCATGAGGAGTGAGGCAAAGAAAAGCCATTTTTTGGTCAAGCAAGCTGCTTCACAAGACACTAGCTTGACGGTGAGCTTGTCCATCCATTGTGATATTCATAATAAAGAACCCCAGAAATACAAACCACTGAAACAGTTTCCTGCAGAGCATTTGGGACACTGAAAGTGCTGAGAAGTTCATTGGTACACAGCAATTAACAGCTTCAGGACACTAAGAGTAAAAACAGGGTGGAAAACAACCACTTGGAAGATCTTTCAGTTTTTGAGAAGAATTTGTATTGTGCTTATTCACATAGAAAAGACACCTGGGTTGGCAAATTAACTTTCTGGTTGCATTGTGGGTGTTGGTGGAACAAAGCTGAGTCTATAAAGCAGGATTGAGGCATCACTTCATCTCTATTTGCTTCCCCCATCTTACTCTCCATCCCTCTTCCTCTCTGTCTGTGTTATCATTCCCATCCCTGTCCTTTCCTTCATCTTTGCTTTCTGTAAGCCTGCCAGCAACTGAGGCCATCTCTGCTGAAGCAAGTCCAGTCTACAGCAAGATAACAAAGAGACAGATAATTATCTAACTGCAAGAAGTGATGGAGACAAAAGGCCCTTACAATGATTACTGAAAAATACTCTCTGGAGTTCAGCTGCCTGTCTCCTTTGCTCCCCCATCTCCTCCTCTTGCCCAGAATTTGAGCTCAGCAAGTTTTCACCTTGCAACAGACCTCCCATGTCTTTGGAACACTGTCAGTGCTGTGTTCAGCTTTTGTGAATGAACAGCTAAACCACTTTAATTATGAGGTTTCCCACCCCGGGTCTTGATCAGTTAGTCCCTGAATTTTAAAAGAGGATTGTGAAATGTGTTAGCAGAAAGTCAATTCTGAGCAGGAAGTATTTGCCTCAGAAATGAAATGCTGACATACGACTCATGGGATAGAAGAGCAATATTGCACTGGCTGCCCTCCCTGTTCCAAGGAATGGATTCGTGTTTCAGAGATACATGCTTCAAATAGGAACAATCACCAGCAAATTTCTCACAAATGAGTTGAGGTGCAAACATAGTTATGCCTACAGAATTCAATTTCATTTGACAAACAAGAGAAGAAGCAAGTTATCCTTCAGCACAGGCACATTAGAAGCAGCCAGAAAAAGTAAATAAGGGGAAAAGCAGCCAGAAAGGCAGGCAAGGGGAAAAACAGCTGAAGATCACTTTAAAAAAACAAAAAAAAGGGAAAGGGAAAGG
>VZTY01002595.1:27957-42685 GCA_013400935.1 Turnix velox | reverse complement strand
AGAAAAGAGAAAAAAGAGAAAGAAAAGAAAAGAAAAGAAAAGAAAAGAAAAGAAAAGAAAAGAAAAGAAAAGAAAAGAAAAGAAAAGAAAAGAAAAGAAAAGAAAAGAAAAGAAAAGAAAAGAAAAGAAAAGAAAAGAAAAGAAAAGAAAGATGGAATGTTGGCTAAATGTGTTGTGTAGGAAGAAGTAACAGTGAACACAAACATTTCAAACAATATGGGAGAAAGGTTTATGATGCAAAGCAATTTGTAACCAGTTCTTTTTTTTTTTTCTCCTTCCTACATTTCCAATAGATTAGTGCAATGCCAAACCAGCTCTCAGTCTTCAGCCTCTAAAATAGGCACCTGGCAATTACTGCTCTGCAAAGATGCCAGCTTCCCTTTGTGACTGTATGTGAAGGAAATAAAATATCCACTTTCATCTGAGTGCATTTGTACTACACACGTACGTGGGAATTTTCTGCAGAGACAGGAAGACAAGGTCTTCTTTTTTCATCATACATTTAGAAGTGAACTCTCACTGTGGGCTTAGAGCTTTGTAAGCCTGTGAGCTGCTTCCTCGTGGCCTCACACATTTATTTCTGAAGAACCCAAGTGCACTGAACAAATTTGCACCTTTTAGTACTAATGCTACTAGAGAGTGTGCACACTGCTGATTGTACAGATGCATTTGTGCACTTACAGCAGTGTTGCTGGGCAGTAGGGACAAGAAACACTGAAGCAAAAAAAAAAGTCTATTACCAGGAAAGGTTAAAATTATTGACACAATTTAGCAAGCTGTATGAAGTACAGTGTTCAGGAAAACACCCAGATATTCAACTTCTTATCTAAAGCATGTCCAAACTATCTGCACTTCTTGAGCCTGCAAAGCTGAACTGGAAATTGGACAAGACAGGCTTTTCTGGTATTGCCTGTTTCTGGCTCAGACAGATAGGGGATGATAACATCTTCCCTCACACACTTCTGCAGCACAGTTAGCCAACCCAGGCTAACCAGGAAGCACAGTGATGTGCAGAAGAGATAATAACTTCTGCAGGCCTTGAATTTTGTTCCCAGTGGAGGTCTGGTCCCAATTGCCCCTTGATGTGGGGAGGGCAGCCACTCCACAGTCCTGAAATGTTTCCTTCTCATCCAATGGTGAGATGCTAAGGGGGTATCACCAGGTTTCATGGATGGCTATGGGTCCTTTTAGCACCACCTCTGCAGAAAATAGTCAACTCTCAAAGTTGTTTCTTGAATGACTTATACTACATAACCAAGACAACAGAAAAATAAAAGCAGATAACAAAGCCATAATTACTTGTAGGTTTAACTTCTGGAGCACCTTTTGGTGTAAAAAAATGTACCAAAACTGAGATTTTGTGGCATTTTGCTTGGTAGCAGAGGATGCAAACCCTGCTGTGGACTCCTCAGAGTTTTGGAAGCACATCCACCCAAATTTAGCTGAAAGGCATCTGTGCTGACAAAAAAAAAAAAAATCAAAAAACAAACAGAAAAAAACCAAAACAAACAAACAAACAAAAACGGAAGAAAAAAGTCACAATTTGTTGCCTGTATTGAAAAAAAAATTTGTCAAGACCTGATTTTTTTTTGCTTTGAATTCATTTTCATTTGTAAGTATTTTCAAGAAACTGGTTCTTTATAACAGTGAAAGCAAGTAGTCCACATTAAATGACTGAAAATAAGGTCACAGAATTAATACTGATCTACATTTACAACACACTTGTAAAGAAACTGAGCAAGCATTTAATTTAGTGTGGGGATTTCTTTAACAAGAAAAATGGACATTCTCAGGGCTAAGGTGAGGAAAAGCATAAATAAAATTGCCTGGTATTATGAAGAGGGAGGAAGAGATGTATGGAGTGATCATAAATAGCAGAAAGTATTGATCAGTGATGGTGAAATATCAGCAGATTCTGCACAACACTTTGAGTTACCTCCTTGTCTTTGATAACGTTCAAATATTAAGCTTAATCTGTAAGCCTTTAAACAGGAATGAGATCCAGAAGTCTCAAAGGCTTGAGGTTTCAGAAAACAACCACAGAGTTTGATCCAAATGTCAAAATAAAATAGCAGAATAGGACTTCATATCACTGGTCTTGAAAATCAGATTAAAAATCAATGAATATTCTTTAGCCATCCTTTCTCCCCTTGAATATTAATGAGTGGGTAAGAGGAATAGCAGCATCTGGAGAAGCTGCTGTGTTAAAATAGTCTGTAGTCGAAAGCTTCTTCTGCTGCAAGTTTTTTTAAAAAATATTTCATACATTATATTTCTTTATATCTAAAAATAATGAGTGTTTTCTGCTTTCTACATATGATCTTTTCTGAAAGAAAAGACTTTTGGCTGCTGTGTTGCTTTTTGGGGTAAATCTGGGGGTTTTTTTAAACAAACCAGTTTTCACTATTCCATCCAGGATTAGCTCAGACATTCGGTGTGGTCTCAAGGACAGCCCTGTTTTAATGACAGCCTTCCTAATTCTTAAGTAAACGGAGTTTTCACTGGTTTCTTGGTCCGCTTGGGAGGTGGGCACTGACACTCTGGATCAGCTGCTGGCAGCCAGGGCTGCATTGTAATGCAGAACAAATGAGGGTTGGATACATGCCCTCATCGCATTCAGCCGCCACTGCTGCCACTTACAATTACAAAGGACAAGAGCAGGAGACACTTCAGCAGCGGGGAAGCATGACCTGCGAGCCGCAGCTCATTTTGCACTGCACTTATTCAATACAGCGCTGCCCTATAATTTCCTATAGCATTGTTATCTGTTAGCCGTTTACACAGTCACACCTTCATTATGTCCCCGGTCTCCAGCACCGGCTGCTCGTCACGTTTATTGATTGCACTCAAACTGCAATTTGCATGGATCACTCATGACTGTCCTCAGACAGACTGATATCCCTCACAGGGGCTGATTCCCCTCGGAGGGACTGAAAGGGACCGATGCCCTTGCCAGGGACAAAAGCCTATGCAGAGGACTCACATCCTTTATTCAGAGTCATGCCCCTCATAGGGACTGATGCTCCTCATTGGGACAGTTACTTCTGCCAAGGTCCGATGGCCCTGCTGAACGCTGACAGTCCTTGCAGGAGCTGAAAATCATGTCTCCTATAGGCACTGATGCCTCTTACAGGGATGGGAGGACCAGAAAATTGGAAGGGGGTAGATTTAGACTCAACATAAGAAAGAAATTCTTTACAGTGAGGGTGGTGAAACACTGGAAGAGGTTGCCCAGAGAGGTTGTGGACACCCCCTCTCTGGAGGTGTTCAAGACCAGGCTAGACAAGGCACTGAGCAGCCTGATCTAGTGGGAGGTGTCCCTGCCCATGGCAGAGGGGTTGGAACTCGTTGATCTTTAAGGTCCCTTCCAACCCAAACTATTCTATGATTCTATGATATCTCTGGCAGGGACTGAGACCCATTGTGAGTACTGCTACCTAGACTTTCTCAGGACAGATGCACCTGATAAGGAATGATGTCCCTTTGATGGAGCAAAAGAAGAACCTCAGTGAGGACTCTGAGCAAGTTGCCCCCAGAAGCTGTCAGTGCCAGGCAGGAATCCTGACATCCCTGTGGGAAGCCTTCTATTTGAGTGTCTCAGAGAGGCTGTCCAAGCACAACACTTGGTAAATGCAAGGCACCATGACTGCCTCATAGATAGCCACAAGGAACTCAACACCCAGACCCCTCTGTCACCTATTTGGGATTAGTTTCTGCAGTTATTGGGAGAGTGGTGAACTTGGGATGCTCTGCTTTGATCATGGATGTATGTGTAAATCTGACTGAGATGTGGGTATTTTGCTGGAACCAGAGAGATGTGATACTTAACTCTGTTTAAGTCTGTAGCACAGGTCTGTTGTCTTTGGCTGGAAGCAGAACTGGATCTGATATCAGAAGCAGCTGAAGATCTGTCCAGAAACTGTTTAAGTGGGTGCACAAGCAGAGGACAACAAGGTGATCAGATGGGGCTGAGAGAAACACTAATTGCCACGTTCCAGGAGGAATATAAATAACTCTAGAAAGGTTTGGTGATTCATTTGCCCTTTCTCTGCTGTACCTTTGTGTTTGAGGGAGAGGTTTTGTGGGATTTTGGCTGCAGGAGGAAGGAATCCAAGCTATCTGAAGCAGCAATGGTAGCTCAGCTGGATAACAAAATCCTGACATTACCTCAGAGCAGGCAACTACGCAAACCTTTTCAAATCCTCTCTGCAAGTCGAGTGCAGATAAAAGCAGGCAGCAAAATGTTTCTGAAATTAGCTGTGATGGAGTAAAATCATGCATCATTTCATGAGGGATGCTGGATCAATGCTTATTACTAACAAGTAAGGTGTTTAAATCTTTCAATCGGTATGGGAAGAAATGAGAAAGAAGTGTCTGAGAAGAGCACAGTAAATTGTAATAGGAACTTAAAATAAATCCATTGTAATTGTTATTATTTGAAATTGTAATGTATATCTTCCAGATCATTCTCTACCCTTTCCTTTCAGCTTATGAGATTGCTTAATATAATGATGCACTCACTTAATTTTGGTTTTGTCTTCTTTTCTCCTGCCATCACATACAGCATTTCAAAAAAATGACCACAGTGCATACGACAGTCACAGCTTGTAAAAAAACAATCTAATCTCAGTAAAATGTTGATAACTGAGAATTTCATCTTTGTCTTCAGGGGGGAGAAAAGTCCAAGCCTTAAAACAAGAATAGCACAGCTCATAACTAATCAGATCTAATTCAGAAAAAGCCAAGCATGTCTCAGTTTGGTGCTAAGGATTTCACAGTTTTAACACTAACTAATACATAGAACTTTTTTTTTCAGAATTTTTTAGTATAAATATAAATATTATAATTTCATTGATTATTGCATCAAAATAGGTAACATTAAACCATCAGCTTCCTAGATGCATCTGAGTCTGTGGTTGTTTAGGCTGGATTTTTTTGGTGAAGCATTAGACATCTGTTCCCAGTCAGAAGGTCATGAAAGTCATGATACAACCCAGCCATTTACCTTCCATTGTTCCTGCAAGACAGAACAACACAATGTTACTTTAAAAATTTACAGCTAAGGTCGAGGCCAAAGGAATGAAATGAGTCCACAGTAGCAGCAGAGCAGAGAGGCTGGTGAGGAGAGGTCACTCATATGGCAGTGGGAACAGTAAAGCAGATGATGGAGGCAAGGCCAACTGCTCATCCCTGTTTTGAGACCCCACACAGATAATATTTCACACAGTTACCTGAATTTTAGTAATCATTAATAGATATTTTTAATAGGAATGTGAAAATACCCAACACAAAAGAAAAATGTGCTCCACTGCATGTAGGTTTCTCAGACATCAGCAGAGCTCATTCTGACACAAATCAGGCCACCACTTCAATCTCTGCAGGAGCAGAGTCACTCAGGTAGATGAAGGGAGGGAGAGGAAGGATCCTGCTAAAACTTCCTGAAGTCCTGGCAGGCTCTGGATTAGACTTTGAGTGTGAAACATGTTTTCTATACAAATTGTCCTCTGAGTTCAAGGAAACTATACTCCCATCCTTCTATCTCAGTGTGATTAAAGAGGCATCTTGTACAATAAACACCACTCTGAATTATGATTTTTCAATATTTGCAGTTTTACCCAAAAGTTCTTGTGTGAGTTGTTTAAATCCAAGAACAATGGTGAAGATAAAAGAGCAAGAAAGCTTTCTTGTGCTATTTCAGTATTTGTGGAAACTAATAATTCAGTGTCACATGTGATGATGTAGTGAGTCAGCAAACGTGAAATATCTCTAGGGAGCTCTTTGTTCTGCTATTTTTTTTCCACCCAGTGCTTCTGGTTGTCAACAGAAAAACATAAAACAAATTTTCAGATTCTAAATAAAGCATCTTACATATGATCCTAATACTTCTTGCTGGGGGAAAAAAAAATAAAATTAAGTAGAGCACTGATGCTGAATTTTTTTTAACTGCTTTACCCTTTATGATAAAGACTGAGGAAGAATCTTGAGCATTTGAAGAGGATGTTTATTAAACTCATTCTAGAAATGGAAATGTACATTTTATAATCCAGAATAGATACAGAAGGGTATTTTGTGTCAGTTTTCTTTTCTTTTGTCCCTCTTTTATACAGGGTTTGGTTTCCAATAAAACCTAGGAAAAAGAAGATGCAGCCATCAAACTTCATCTTTTTTTTTTTAAGTCAAGGTCTATGTTTACTGATCTGGGCTAATTTTAGGATTAAAAGAAATGCTGAGAAATCCCATGTTGACTAAGATTTACCCAGTATTAAATTCACTTGTGGAAAAAGAGAAAGATATTTTCAGAAAACACCTTAGTGCTACCATCTAGAGGCCTGTCTTTCTCCAGTTGTGTGCCAAGGAGCACAGGGTGACAAGACTCTTTACTTAGGTCTTCATCTGAGTTAAGCATCAAAATAGGTGTGATGAATGTCCAGTTCTGGGCTCCTGGGATCAAGTAGGGCAGGGAACTGCTGCAGATGGTGCTACAAAGATGATAAGAGGACTCGAACATCTCTTGTATGAAGAAAGGCTGAGGGACATGGGTCTTTTCACCTGAAAAAAAAGATCTGAGGTATCTTATCAATATTTATAAATACACAATGGGTAGGAGGATGGGGCCAGTCTTTTTTCAGTGGTGCTCAGTAACAGGTGGTATAGGGCACAAACTTGAACATAGGAAGTTCCATGTAAACATGAGGAGGAGCTTCCTAACTTTGAGGGTAGCAGAGTGGTGGTGAGTTCTCCATCTCTGGAGATGTTCAGAACCTACTACTTTTATAGGAGGGGAAGGTTTGTCATTCACCACAGAGATGGATAGATTTGGCTTCAGTAGATTTACACAAAATAATGTCTTCAACTTCCAGCTGTTTTTTGTGTTTGGAGTGAGATTTTGGTCGGAATAACTATCCAGAGATACCAGGCTGTTCTTTGGGACTTCTAGTGTGAGTGAGACACACAGATTAATTACTGTAGTCGCTCTGATGCATGTTCTCTTGATGCATGTTCTCTTGATGCATGTTTTGTATCTGTCATCTATCTTTGATGCTGCTTGAGTTTCCTTGCTCTGTCTATGGACCCTGAGTGAGGTAAAGGTCATTTTCCTTAAGTATCTCAATTGTTGCTAAAGGCCTACAAGCAAGTTCCTCTAAGTAACTCTCTTTTCTGCAGACAGATGCTTCAGCACCTTTACTTTCCTGATGTCTATCTGAGATCAAGATTAGTTACAACAGTTACAGTGCAGGAGAAATAAAATTAAGGGGAAATTGGTGAGAGAGGCAGAGGACAAACTTGGAGTAGCATTGATTGTACTGGATTATACCTTCTCCTTATTTCAGATAATTCAAGAAGATTATTTTTAAATTCAGGAACTGCTGCTGTTTTATCACTGGTGCTGGTAGATATTTATTTAGAAATACAAAATTGTAAAATAGTTTTGGTGGAAAAGACCTTCAATGGTCATTTAGTCCAAAACCCCTAAAATGAGCAGGGACATCTTCCACTAGTTTTCTGAGAGCCCTGTCCAACCAGCTGGCCTTGCTTCTTTTGATGCAGCCCAGGATACAGTTGACCTTCTGGGCTCTTCATCCACCCAAGTCCTTCTTGACAGGTCTACTCTTAATCCCATCATTCCTCAGCCTGTATTGACACCAAGGCTTGCCATTATCCAGGTGCACTTGTCCCTGTTCAACCTCAAGAGGTTCACACAAGCCCACTCCTTAAGTTTGTCCAGGTCCTTCTGGATGGCATGCCTTCAGACATGTCAGCTGTACCACTTAGATTTTTGTTGTTCCCTGAGGGATACCACTTCTCACTGGTCTCTGTCTGGACATTGACTACAATCTTCTGGATGAGACCAACCAACCATTTCCTCCTCTATTAAGTGGTCCATTCATTAAATACAGATCTCTCCAATTTAGAGAGAAGGATGTTGTGGAGCACCTTGTCAAAGGCCTTGCAGAAGTCCACATAGGTGATATCTGTAGCTCTTCCCTTGTATGCTGAGGTAGTCAATCATAGAAGGCTACCAGGTTGGGCAGGCAGGACTTGCCCTTGATGAAGCCATGCTGGCAGCCTTGAATCACCTTCCTGTTTTCCATGTGCCACAGCATAGCTTCTAGGAGGATCTGCTCCATTATATTCCCAGGCAGAGAAGGGGAGGTTGACATGCCAGCAGGTGTGGGAAGAGACATTGCCAGTGTAGACTGAGACAAAAAGAAGCTTTGCTACAGCTCTCCTTATCAGCATCCCAAAGACATGTAGAATAGAATCATAGAATCATAGAATAGTTTTGGTTGGAAGGGACCTTAAAGAACATCGAGTTCCAACCCCCCTGCTATAGGCAGGGACACCTCCCACTAGACCAGGCTTGATCATTTTTTTACTACAATTTGCAGCTTTATTGCCACCCACGTGGAAGAGCAAGGTCTGAGACTCCAGTCACAACTCCTTGGCATTTCCTAATTCACATCACAACATCATCTATATATCTCAAGTGAGAGCTGGGGTCTGCATTTGTAGGAACAAAGCTCAAAAAGAAAAGACAGTATTTTTTTTTCAATAGTTTACCAACAAAGCAATGAAACAAAAATTACAGGCAGTAATATTCAAACATTCATTGAGCTGTCACTTTTGTAGAACTGCTGGACAAGCATTGGAAAGCAGATGGAAATAGTATTGGAAAGCAGATGGAAATACAGAGGTGCTCCTTTATTTTCATACACTTTGCTGCATTTATGTCTGGAACTGTAGCTTTTGGGCTTTACAGTGATTATATGTCACCTGAATCACAATACCTTTTGAAAAATGTTTAAAAATAAGGTGACACAAAATTACAGTGGAACACCTTTTGTAAAGTAGTGGAATATCACTGATACCTGATGAATCTGCTGGAGACTCTAACCAGAGGTTAATGCAATTTCATACACTCCTTTTATACTATTATTATGCCTTAGCCTCAGCCACTGTCACTAACAAGGTCAGTGACCAGTGCTGGAGATATGAAGTAAAAGGCTGTAATACTAAACGTATATATCTGCAAACATAAACTTCAGAGTATAATTCTATAATAATTTGTTTAAACTCTAGCACGTTGTATTACTGAAATAATGCCACACAATAACTACATTGTAGTATTTTTCAGTACTGCCTTATTTCTCTACAATGCAGTTACAGCGTGATTACTCCATAAAACATTTTTAGAGTCCTGGAGAAGTTGGTTAAGGTTTCTGATGGCAAAGGCTAGCAGCATTCATTTTAGAAGATGGTAGGGTCTTATATCAAAAACTTTGTGAGTCTTTGTAAACTACATGGCTCTCGGGGGAGAAATTTATTCACTGTTTAATTTTTGGAAGATTTCCCAACTGAAAAGCTAAGGGTGAAAAGTATATTGTATGCAAGCAGCCCTTGGTCATTTCAGATTCCCTTAATCCTTTGTGGTAATTATTTGCATCCACATTTTACTGATGAAAAAGCTGTCAGCAGAGAGAAATTAAGGTCTTCAATTTTTAAGCCAGGCCACTCTTCTGGACATTTCTCAGGAGCTGTATTGCTCAGTCTGAGGCAACTGCATGATGAGGGTGATGCCACAGTTTGATCGCTTGCAAATACCTTGCTGCCATCCGCCTACAGAGTGGCTGGGGACATGTGACACTGCCCCAACAAGGGCTGATCCTCTGTCCATGGGTTCTGCTGGAGCTGGCTAAGGATTGTATGTGCCACTGCCCCCAGCTGGTGCCGGGAGAGCACTGGCTAAACAAGACGGCAGCTCCTTGCTCTGAATGGCCACATCTTCAAAGGATAAATTACTTTTCAGTATTTTGATGTCAGAGAATATTCAATGCTTTAAAAAATAATTCGCTGTCATGTCTTGATGCATTTTCAAATGCTTAAAGAAAAAGTACATTTGATTGCATATTGAGATACAGTGGCACAGAAAGAAACCTAGTTGGTGGAGACCTTAGAGAAGGTCCTTGAACAAGTTAATCCTATATGGACAAACCAGCATGGCCAGCTGGGGCCAGAACTGAAATATCTGAAGGCAGAATGAAGTTTCAAACTTTCATTTCATAGAATCATAGAATAGTTCAGGTTGGAAGAGACCTTAAAGATCACCGAGTTCCAATCCCCCCTGCCATAGGCAGGGACACCTCCCACTACATCAGGCTGTTCAGACCTTTATCCAGTCTGGCCTTAAACACCTCCAGAGAGGGGCATCCACAACCTCTCTGGGCAACCTGTTCCAGTGTTTCACCCCCCTCACTGTAAAGAATTTATTCATATTTTGGTTTAGTTTATTGCAAACACAGGAAACACAACTAAAACCAAAACCGTTTCTGGTGATGAGCTGTATCTCTATTCAAGAGTCAGAGCTGCTGAGTTATGTTTCAATATGCCCATATGAACATCTTTCAGAAAGCCATGCTTCATCCCCAGTGACTGCTGCTGGTTTGTGTGGCACATACAGGCTTACAAATTGCAATGATTTGCAGTCTTTGGCATCTAGGTGTTTTCCCCATGAAAGACTATTGTCTGAGTAGCTTTGAATTCTCATCAGGGAGTTGGACACCACTTATTGCTGGCATGTTGCACAGTGAACCCCCAGCAGAGTAGATGTGGGACCTGGAAGAACTGAATGGGAGGAGCTGCTCTTGAGGGAGATGAAACTTGGCTGCTGTGACTTTCCCATAGCAGGGAAAGTATTGTATCCCAATTTCCTTCAGTTCTGTTGCAGTTTAATGAAGGGACAAAACCCTTTTAGCATTGCCTTAACCTCCTATTACCACACCACAGCGTTTGGCAGCCCAGGTTATTTCAGGTGCAAGGATATGCAAAGCAGGCAGGAGAACCTCTCTGCAGTGAGGCATTTTTTGACAAACTGAATATGAATCTCTACCCTCATTGCTTCATCGCCACCCTGTGACGTTTGGCCCCAAAGCTGAAGTGGGTTTTGCTGCAAATAGCCACACTGACAGCTCCTTGTAAAGTAGGGCAAGAGTGGATTAGTGCAGGCATTTTGCAGAAGAAGGCTCTGGAGTCTCACCTGCACAGCTACACGATTGCATTCACATCCTGCTTTAACGCCCTTGAACATCTTTTATCTTCCAAATTCTACAGGCTTTATTATTTTTCTTTACCTACACAGGAAAGAGGCAGCAGGAATAGGGAGGGGAGAATGTGAGAAAAATAGAGTATAGCTACTACATTCCTTTCCCCTCTTGGAAGCCTACAGTTTATGTCTGCTCCCATGCAGCAAATCCCAAAGCTCCTACAGGAGGAGACAGTGCAGCTGGAAACTGAGGAATATGGCAGCCAGAGAGCCTTTCCTTGTGCTTGTTCTGGAAAGTGTAGAGTCTGGAGCTTGCTGTGTGTCTCAGCAGGACCATTTTGGTCTGGGAGGAAGACTCTAAGCAAGTGTGCAGCATCCTAGTGGCTTGATTCCATTTTTGGATAAATGCATTCCTGTAAGTTCAATGCTGTATTTTTTTTAATTGGTTTCACCTGCAGTTTTTGTAACATAATACAACTGAAAATGTTTCTCCATATTTTAAAAAAAAAGCAACCAAACAGGTGTAAAGAAATATGGATTTCACATTTAATCTACTTCATCTAAATATGTTTGTAGAGAAATAGCACTGACCACCTGTAATACTGATGGGCTTAGTATTGAAAATATCCAAACTTGGATAACTTTTCCAACAATTTCTTGCATTCTGAAGTAAGAATTGACTGCTTTTTTTTTCTTCAGATGTTTCAATTTTTCTCCATTTCTGTTGATTACTAACTCTATTGCTTAGGCAGAAAAAAAAATTAAAAGGAAAAGTATAATTAAGGTGTGTGCAACTTGGGACCCAGTTTCAAACTCTTTCCCTATCACACTTTTCATGGTTGCCATCAGTCTTCCAGCAAATAAACTATTTGCACTGCCCTTCAGCTCTCCTCTTTGGAGAGAACTCAAGGGAAGTGAATTGTCACAAATCCTGCAAAGCTTGGGCTCCTTGCTTGGATACCTCCAGTGCTGAAAGAGACCTGTCCATCTCACAAGAACAAGAATAGAGGGTTTGAGGTACTGGCTGGGATCAGAGGCTGCAAGGGATCATAAAAGGAGTCACAGTTCCCCAGACAGCATAGGAAAAAGTCTCCTACACCAGGACTCACGCCTTAGACTCTCCTACCAGTCTGATTCCCCTAAGGCCTAAGCAGATCCTTTTGGATTGGTAGGATGTGCATTTCTTCACAGGCTGTAAGTCAAGGTGTGTGAAGTTACTGCCCTTAGCATGAAATGCTTCAGCTTGAAGGTAATAAACACAATGACCTCCACAGCCAGGCCTATGAAGATGGAAGAAGTCCTAAGCTGCTTTATTCAACAAAAATGAGCATGAATTACCACTAACAATCATTATTGGAGTATTCAGGAACAGCTATGGGGTGGTAAGGCTGTCAATTGCATTGGCCACTAGTAGATACAGAGTAGGTGTTATTTGTTTAGTATTTTTCCCGCCTCAGTGATACTGGGTATCTATTTCCTAGACTGAATTTATGTCACTTTACCATAGTATTTGAAATTATGTAGGTTTGCCTGGAAGAAGAAACAGACCTGGTTGTGTGGGAGTGGTAACCTTGGATTTGAGTTAAAAAAGGGTGTTGGAACTGGGAACATCACTGGGTGGAGAATCTGGCTCCTTCCATTGTGGAAAATGAGGAGTAAACAGAGCACATTTAAAGAAGTCTGTTGACTTGGTATAAAACTGACTGCCCTTTTGGCCAAGGGAAGACCTTCCATCATCATGATCTCAGCTGTCTTCATGCCTTCACCCATCCTGAAAGTAGCCTAGGTGGGACCTGTTCTACCAGCACATCTCAGCGGTCACTAATGTTGGCTTGCTGATGCTTTCTCATCACTGTGTGAACCTAAAACAGTTCATTAAATTGTTAGCATCAAATAAGAACTTCTAAGAATTGATGGCTTTTCAGGTTGGTTTGCTAGCATGGCTTCTCCAGGGACTGGCAACGCCACTATTGATCTTCTTAACACCACAGATTCCAGTCATTTTGAGTATAACAAAATGTTATCAGGAAGAAAGCCTTCAGAAACTTTAATGAATGTGTTGAGCTTGAAGCCACTCCTAAAAATGAATTAATATCCTGGGATGCTCATTTTCTTTCTAATTAGACCCTGCTTCTGTTTTAGATCCCTAATGGCTAGAGCACAGATTGGTACTGGAGCATAGAAGACACTTTTCTAAATCTGGCTTCTAAATTGAGTGACTTCAATTCCAGACTGGTCAGAAGTGTGATGTGAGGTTGAAGCTGCAGTTGTGCACTACAATTTCATATGTAATTACAACTTTTTGCCATGTTAATAGATGTAGGTCAGTCATGCTCAGGACAACAGAAATCAGAATGAATATGAAAGAAAGATTAAAGGTTGAATGCTCTAGCTGTAACAAAAAAATAGTGATGGCCTCTCTGGTTTTCTACAGACATTCTTGTGTCCCTGAAACAGACAGAAAAATTTTGAAGAAATGCTTACTTAAGCTATGCAGTGATTCAAAGATTTGATTCATTTGGGCAAAGTATATGCTGTAAAAAAGAGAGGCCAGTAACCTGCAAAAGCACCACATGTTAAAACCTACTTCCATGTAGGGCTTCCTAAATTATATCTGACATTCAAGCAATGCAGGTTGAAATTCACAGGCTCTCTTACTGTAGCTGACAAGGTGGTAGTGGGGGGCAGCTTCACCCTCTGCTTTGTGCTGTGTCACATGGCCAAAAGCAGGGGTACACAAGCTCTTCTTATCAGGTCTATGAGGTGACATCATCTTAGTACAGATGTGTTAACCAGATGAGCACTTGTAGACACTTTTCTGGAAATATTTCTGTTTATTTAATTTGAAAATCTGTGAAACGTGTAGCTCTGCCTCATCTGAAAATGAGCGAGGCCTAAAACAGCCAAGCAGCACTGGGGATTTCTAATAGCTTGGAGAGTGGCAGTGGAAGTGCTTAGCAGCAGGAGCTGGGTAACCTACATTTCAACACAAGGAAGTTTTCAGATTAAAGGAGTTTGGATAAACAGAGTTTTGCTGTGCTCCTGCAGCTGACTACAAATGCAGTAGGCACTAATGATGGCATTAATTATTTAGTGTCATTTTTTTCCTTGTTTTCTTCCATTTTCCATCCACTACCTTGGTGTCCAGATGTGTATTTCTAAGTTAGATAATAATTAAGAGGATGGAGGGCAGAAGCAGTAGGTCCCTTGCAACTTAAAGCAGCATCTTATCTGTTGCGTAGCTGGCTCTCTGTAATGAATGTGGAATGCTTTGTAGCCAAGCTTTTCAGAGGAATGCTGTTGTAATCTTCCCTCTGTAAAAACCCCTCTGCTCCCGACACTTTAATTGCACGGTTCCCTAAATGAGGCACTGCGGAGTGTTAATGTATGACTCTGAGCGACAACACGATCCTCTTTTCTCAAAGCTTTTGCCCTTGATCGTGAATTTAGCAGAGCACGTACCTTAAAAATAACTGAAGATTGAAGGGGAATCGCTACACTCAGTCTCTTGCATAAGGTTTGTTGATACAGGGATCGTTCAACAGTAACTCGGATTCTTGCCGCGGGAATAATAAGCACTGCAATTAGTCAACTAGTTAGTAAGTGCTTGGTCGGGGAGGACAGCAGCGCATCTTTGTGTTTCTGGAAGCACCGCGCTCACTGTCCACATGGTCTAAAGCGAAAAAA
>VZTY01002595.1:15051-27299 GCA_013400935.1 Turnix velox | reverse complement strand
CCTGTTATTGTCGCTCTATGGCGCACCCCGGCACCAGCCCCGCCGCTGCCCCGACGGCCGGGCGGTGCCTTCCTCCCCGCTCCCATCCACCACCGGCGGGGTCCGGCTGCGGAGAAGGAGGTGCAGCCCCCTTCTTCAGTCGACGGGCAGCGTTCGCTCTCTTCTTTTTTTTGGGCTGAGGTCGGACCCGGCGATGGTACTAGCGGACGAGGAGCTTGGCCGGCCCCGTCCGGGGTAGGGCGGTGCGGCGGGGCTGTCCCGGACACTCCGCCACTGTCCTTCCCTGGCCCCTAAGGCGCCGAGAGAGCCCCATTATTGTCCCTTCGGTCACCTCCGGTGCCAGGTAGCCTGACCATGTCCCTGGCACCAGCGGAGAAGCCCGGGGCAGCGCTGAGCGCCCGGCCGAAGGTTGCACCCCCCGAACTACCTCTATTTTTTATTCTCTTTCTAGAGTAGGTACCCCCGACTTTCTCTCTTTCGTCCCCGTTTCCCTTTCCCTAAGCAAAGCTTCCTTAGGAAGGCGGTAATTGCCATAAGCACGAAAAGTGAAGCTCCAGGATGTCATTGCGAACAGGGAATATGCTCTAGAGAAAAGCTCTTCACCAGGCTGTCCTGTTTTCGCCTGTAGAGGGGATGACACCCTAGTGCCTGGTTTTTGATATTTTGCCTTAAAAAGCCGAAATGAACAGGGTGTGAAGACTTTAAAGTAAAATGAAGTGCTCGGAGAAGCAGAGTGGCAGAGATGCCCAGCTGCAGCTTGTTGGGTTGTAGAGATCTAACTCCAGGTGTTTGTCTGAGCAGTAAATACCATCTAACCTGTAATCATCTTTGCTGTGTGGGACTCACCCAAGTTTTAGTGCTTTTTTTATCTCATGCTGATGTCCTGTTTCTTCTTCTGATTCTAGAAATCCTAATTTTGAGCCACTGTTAGCTTAGTGTCTTTTAGCTAGTGATGATGTTAAAGCAGGTAAGCATGTTATTCTGTAACTTTCTTAAAAGGTGTCAAAGCATGTTTTGTTCACTAGCTGTTAAAAACTGGTCAAATGTTAAATGCTAAACTGTGTCATTTGTTTTTTAACTTTCATCTCTGAACTCCATTCAGAGTCATAGTAACAAATAGTGACCTGCCTACAAGTTAAAACAACAGGCACGCAGATACACGAGGACTTGAGGAAGGTGTGTAACCTTGATTTGCTACTCTGTATCTTTAGCAGGCTGTAATATCCTGTGAACAAGACAGTCTGTTACTTTGTGTTAAAGAATAAACTAAATTACTAAGCAAAGGGAGAGCTCCCATCCCCTGTCTTTAAAAATCTGCTTGTGCTGAAGTTGTGCTCTGCAGACTTCTTTATCCTATGCTTGTCCTAGCAAAACTACTTTTCTAGGGAATTGCAAACCAAGCCTTTAGCAACCCTGTGTGTGACTGAGAGGAAAAAACTAATCCATTAATCTATGCAATGGATAAGAAGTGCTTTGTTAGAAAAGTAAATTCTAAGTGTTGATTTTGTTTCCAGGCAGCAGACAAAAGTGAGGTTCTTTAAATAAGACTTTTGTGATGCATCATTTATTACTCTGTGTTTTGCCAAAATAAGGTGGAAGTTGAAGGTATATTAAAAATAAAATCAGTAAAAGTTGCTAAATTGTGACTTGGTAGAGGTCAGCTATTTGCAGATCACACAGCTGGAGGCCGATGGCATTCTAGAATGGGTTTGACTGACCAATATTAATAATAATGTGCATTTAAAGAGTTCTTAATCATCCAAATGTGCTGTTGTACCCACTTTCCAAATAATTATTGGGGGGAATAGTGGCATTCATATGACTTTTTTTTCTTTTCTATGTAATCACAATATATACTCAGAAAAATACCCATTCCTGTAAATTTATGCTGATAAAAAAATGCCTGTAACTTAAGGCATATCCAGCATAAAACCTGTTGGATTTCACTATTGTGGTAGTTTATTTACTGATTATATATTTCTGTGACTTTTTTTATAGTACCTCATGCAAATGTGTTATTTAGCAGATTGGCTTATCCTGGAGACTAGTTAAGGAAATGTTTATTAGGATCATAAATTACTATCTCTTTATGAGAATTAATATGAGCTCCACTGTTTTGCAGGTTTGAGCTACTTAATAGATTGTGAAATATCTTTACAGAGAGTTGCACTAAAGATACTTCACTTTATTTTTTAGGACATATTTTGTTGTTTATAGCAGGGCTTCTTCTACTAAATGCTTCAAAGTCTATAACTGCATCCAGATGTTTGCACATGTGCAGACAAAGAAATTAACTTGAATCTTAAATGTAAATTGAACATTAATCAGCGTAAGGAAATTATCTTTCACATCCCCCCTCCTTAAGGAGATGGACTCAAACTATGTAGCAATATATTACATCCTACATAGGGACTGTGCTAAAATCCAGGTTGAGAAATCACTTGGTAGAATATCTAGGAATGTGTAGAAGTAGAAGCAAATAGTATTCTCGATTTTTAATAGTGGTGGTTTTCCCCTTCTGATTTACTTTCTCTTTTTTATACTGGTTAGTGTGAATTATATCTTAGTGTGTCTGTGTAAAGCACTTTGCTCCATCTCTTTTATACCTGGATGCTGTGTTTTAAGGGTTTCCTGGGTGTAGAAAGCAAGTTCAGGCAAGGAAAGTGAAACAACATTATCCAAATAGCTGAATTTCTCTGCATATTTAGGCTAAAAAAACCAATAAAAAACATGTGCTGAAAGAGACAGTGAAATAGAAATTCTATGTATGCAAATTGAGCACTGAAGAGTATAGGACACAGTGTGATTCCAGTGCACGGTAACATCGTCCCATAATTAATTTGCATGAATTTTATTTTTATGTTCATGAAATCCAGCAACCCTTTCAATATCAAAATCTTACCTTAAAGAGTTTTCCTTGCAAGGACATTTAGTGTTTATCACATTGCAAGCATATATTGGCACAGTGATGTCATTCTGTTTTACACTACATGCAAAAAGTGTGTTAAAAGAAGAAAAAATGCAGCTTTTCACAGCCATTTGTTAAATGAGTGTAGGTAAGAATATTTTCATTGTCATTTAGAAAATAAGTATGTTAAGTCCCAGTGGGAAGTAAATAGCTCATTTTCTCAAAGACCTAATGAAAAACAAATACAGATGCTGGCCATATCCACACAATAATTTTGTGTAAAAGCAGTAATAGGTGGTTTATTTTTCTTTCTCCGTGTTTGTTTTGCTGTAGTTTTTCAGTCTGTGTGTATAAAAATGACTGACCATTTGAAAATTATGCCAAATTACTTAGAGAAATCCATTTGAATGTTTAGGGTTTTATGGGAAGTCACTGTATTTGTGGGTTCTTGTGTTCCCACCAGGAATACAGCAGAAGACTGGCAGAATTCAGCACAGCAGCCTCAGCATGGTTTGTGCAGGTTTCATAGCCTGTGGTACTGATTTTTTGAATAGAAGGTTCATTTTCTGAGATAAATTATTACAAAAGCAGCATTAAATTTACTGATAATACTAAAAAGGCCACACATTTGCAGCCTCCAGAAACTTCTTGGAGATCAAAGTATAGGAAGTATGAGATTGGTGATTGGAGACATGTCCCTTAGAGTTATTTTCCAGGATGAGATAACAAATAAGCCACCTGATTGGTAATGATGTTTTATAGAGCTAGTATTAAAGTTAATTACCAAAAAGAGGAGGGAATCAGGTATCCCTGATGTGGTAAAAGCCATGGCTGAGGTTGCTGCTCATGCACCGGGACGCGAAATAAAAGTTGACAGAATAAACTAAATAAGGGCAGCAAGTGGGTGAGAGAGTCAAAATGATGGGGAAATGAAATTCCATGAAAAATTAATGGAATAGAAAGAGGGTGCTGAGGGTGGAGGGAGGAAACCAGCTTGGTGGTTCATCATCCCGTGGTGCCAGAGTAATAAATGAGCGTGTTTCATCTCTGTGAGGTTCAGGGACACAACTCCGTCCCCACAACAGGACTGCATCGTGCTTCAAGATGTGTTCTGCTTATCTCGTCCCCTGGCAGCTCAAGAGGAAAGGACTGGATGTGGTGATAAAATTAAATTGATTAAACCTTTATCCATCATCTAATTGGGTACCTTCCTTTTTTCTTTATTTTTTTTTTTTTTTTACTATTACCTCCAATTTCTAGTGATCCGTGTAATGACAGCAATTTGAGATAGCATCAAGGACATTAGCTGTGATGACTGAACTTAAATTTAGTATAAAAATATGGGATTCATGAGTCCATATCTAACTAGCAGATGATTATGTTAGAGTTGTATCATCCTAGCAACAGCATGTAAGTGTGAGAACAATGAAATGGTGCATTTTACTTTGAGAAGAAACAAAATACTTCAACTTCAGCACAAAGTCTTATTTATAAAAGTAGAAAAAGCACTAATATAAATATTAACCCCTTTTTTACACAAGCAATGACCTATAAATCCCTTTTTACCTTTTTGAACAGAAATAATCAAGTGTTTTGCTTTCCTCTGTGTTGATGCAGAGACATAGAGCTAGTGGTAAAGTATTACACTGTTGGAAATAGATTCATATTGCTTAAAATGTTGTATTTTGGTGATTTGCATAGGGAAATTCTCCCTCAGTATGGGAGCTTTGGTTACAAATTCCAGTTTAAGTGATATTAATGGAGTTTTTAAAATACTTAACACCAGCCCTTTCTGTAGTGATCCCCTACAAATGGAAAGCGCCGCACTAAATTAAAGGTCAGGTGAAATTGCCTTGTGAAATATCAAAGCTACTCAAGGTCTGTGCAAACTGTTTTTCTTAGGTTCTTTTTCATTTGCCTCAGGTTAGCAAGTTTCATTAAAGTTAACATTAGAATATCTGTCTGATCTCTTGTTAATTGTACTTCTGTTAAATTACTGCTGTCCAATATCCTATAGGTTTTGCCAGTAGTAAATGAATCTGGATTGATCCCCGTGTTTACAGCTAACTATCTCGACAACCTTGCTGGCAGTTTGGTGGGTTTTCTGTGTAAACTATTAGTTATCCAGACAAAGAAAAGCTGATATGCATCAGTAGATAGATCATTCTTGTGGTGAACTTGATGTTTTTCCGTGTAAAACAGCTCGATTTGCCTGCGAATCATGTAGTTCCAATAGTAAAATGAAGTGCTTACCTTGCTGCTCTGCCTGACCTCTGTTCCCTGCTGCATGAATTCAGAACGAAGCAGCCAACCCAGAGGAGTTTTAACAGCATATTGCAATATATAATATATTAAGAAGACAGCTTTGTTAACTGGCGGAAGCAGCTTTTCAGCCCATACTAATAGGCAGCCCTCCCCGCCTCGTAAAATAACCAAATTTAATGCTTAAACAGCCAGCATTTCATGGGCAGTGTTATCACTGTCCTTCAGTCTGGAATTTCTAATTTCTGACAATGGATTTGAAATACAAAGATGCATTTTCGGGCCCTGAGTTAATACCCACTCCCGACTGAGGGCTGGACATGGCTGTGGATGGTTTAATGAAAATCTCTGCTAAGTAAAGCGTGATGAGAAAGGAAGCACAGAGCAGGGCAGAGAGCGTGAAGAATGGGATGGCTAATATTGAAGGTATTACAGTGCCATTAATGAATGAAAGGTGGACTTTAACTGAGTGTATTCTGCTTCATCCTGGCTGTTCTAGCTCCCAAGTGCGTACTATAAATATTGAGGGGTCAGAGACATTATGGCAAAAGGGATTAGAGATGTATAAAATTTTCTGTGGAAGAAAATTGGTAAGATTTATATTTATTGGCAATGAGCATAAGAAAGATTACAGTAAAATTATATTAAGGAAGGTAAACGGGCTACTCTGATTTATTCCTGATTTTTTTTTCTTTGTATTTTTGTTTGGTTTGTTTCTTGCTTGGTTTTTGTTTATGTGGACAGAGTGCCTTGAGGAAACAGAATTTCAGTATGTGTTAATAGGAATGGAAGGAATTTTTGGGTTGACACCATACATAGCTGGCCTGAGAAATTAATTCATTCATGTTATGGCAAAATAAAACTTATATATAGAGGCTGCTGAGGTATTTGATTAGCTCAGCCGAGATTAACGCTAAAAAGTTTAGCTGCTCACTTCAGCGAATGCAGGTTTTTGCTTTAGGTAAGATAAATTAAGAAGGATTTGGGTTTTTTATTTTTTTTCATGTGAGATATGAATCCTCTTTTTCAGGAAATTATCTGACTCCTGACTTACTTGGATTATGAGGAAAGGTGATTTGTAGTTGGTTTAATCGCATTTTGCACTCCCCTCTGTTCTCACGGCGGAAGCTGTAGTGCAGCAGCAGTTCAGGAGGTGCTTCTGCTCGACTTTGTGGTGTGGCTGTCCCCTCTCTGCCTCCCAAAACTAGAAACACAGCTGTGAGGAAAGCAGGCACCACATTTCCTTGGAATATTCCTGATGGCTTTTTACATCACCTTCTTCCCTGTTCCCACTCACCGCCCCGCACGATGTAGGTAAAAATAGAGCGAAACTGAGAAAGAAGAATTCACAGTCTGATGCTGGAGTGAGGTTAGGAACGTAACAATAGAGATTGGAATAACCCTCCTTTCTTTTTCCCTTAGAAAAATAAAGGGTGAGTCAAAAGGGGGGTGTAAAAACAACTTTACAAACATGATGATTTGTAAGCGGAAAAAATTAGTTTCTGGCCTGACTGCTTGTGTTGTCACCAGGTGAATTCTGTGTGATAGGGAGTTACCCCCGAAAGCATTGTGTGTGTCCTTGAAAAAGTTCTCTTGCTGGTTTTGCGTTTGGTTTTGATGCTGTGTCTGGTTTTGGAGGTGTGCCACTAGTGTTTCCAAACCCTGCAGTACGGGCTGGTAGTGTTTTGTGTTGTTAAGTACTGAGGAATGAACAATAAGAACATCTTAGCAAAATACTTCATGCTAAAGTGTAGTACTTTTTTTTTTTCTACCATTTCTACATCATCTTTGTTCCTTACTAGAGAAATAGGGCTCAAAATTATTAGCAGAGACACCTTTCTTTAACTGCTAATGAAACATCAGTGTGAAGAGTCAAAGCTGCTGGAAAGTGTGGGAAGAAATAAGTAGAATTTGACAGATTTTGTCTCCATCTCCATAGAGAGACATTTACACACAACTAATTTTATGCACTTGCCTGCTTCTTATCACTTCTCAGAGGCTTTGAAAAGGCTATTTATTCCTTAAATAGTGGGGTCTGACAAATGTAAAATGATGGCTATCAAGGCAACTGTATTAATATATTGCCTTTGTGTAAGGCCTGGTGTGGCTGCTCCTCCTCACAGTGGTAGGTCTGTGCTACTAAATACATTTGTGTGCCTGCCTTAATACATATATATACATTTTTTAATGAAATATAAACTTTTGCTTCAGCTGTTTAGCAGTATTAAAAATGAGTGACTATAATAAGTTCCAAGTTATGTTAGACGAAGGGACTTAAAACTGGTAGATACCTTAAAGTATTTAAGGGAGTTTTATATTACACTGAAGTATTTTGTTTAGAGATGTAAAAATAAAATACACTTGTACCATTTTATTTTTATTTATATTATTACATAAATATTTATATTATATTTATATCATATTTATTTTTATTTATATACATCCATACATGAACTTGTAAATATAAAAAGTATCTATAAGCACTCTCATAGGATAGGTATGATCTTCTTTGTAATACAGATAGTCTTACTGACAAATCACAAAAGCACAACTGTATAAGGATTATAAGATTATTTTTTTAGAGGCAGAAATAAATGGAAGAAACTTCTTATAAGCCAGATTATTTAGGATATTTCTATGTTTTTGTTGCTATGTTTTTTTGAGTAGCTAAGCCGTTTAGAATGGTGAAGAAGGATGCTTATACTCACGTCAGGAAACCACAAAGCTTTGCCAAAAAGGTGGATTTGATCTTGAGTTTCTTTTTGTGCTGATTTTTCTTCAGCTGAATGGCATGGAAGATCTCACATAACTTGAGAGAAGAAGCCAGCCCTGAGCATGTGGTCCATTCTACATCCACGCCACAAACTGAAAGGCAAAATGCCTCTGGACTGTTGAATATTTAACTGAAATTAACTTTCCTGAGCTGATATTCAGCTTGGAAATTTCCCCCCCTTGTGCCAATCAGTAATTGCTATGTCTGTGTCATTCTGAGTGGTGATTTTGGGAGGTGAGGGGCAGAGCAGAGCAGCAGTGGTCTGTTGTTGCCTCCATTGTTGAGCAGCACGGACAGTAATTAAATTGGAGCTCAGCTTTCGCTGCTTGTGGATTGAGGAGTTTAAAGGAAACCCTACAAAAGAGGAATATTCTCTAATATCACTGCCAGCAGGCCTCCTCCAGCTGCAACTGCTGCAAGGATTATTGATGGATCTGTGTTTATCATTTATTTATGCTAAAGGAGCTGATGTGTTTCTGTAAAATCTGTTGTCACTAAAATCCAGATACTTGACTCATTTTCAGGTCATGTTTACACTGACCAGATAGAGGTTTGCTTCACCTGGTGCTGTGCCCACAAGGAGCACGTTTTGTGCCTTTGGAAGAAATCTGTGAGCACAAGTTATTTGATTCTTTTTTTTTTAAAGAAAAAAGTTTCATTCTGTGAATATTTTAGATTTCATATGCAGGAAGAGGGAATGTACAGTTCTGCCAGAACAAGTCAAAAGCTAGTCTTTCTAGGTTAACTTGTACCTTGGCAAAAATAATTTTAAATGAGACCTTAGCTCTGTATTCAGGTTGTATAGAAAAAAAATAAATTTGAAGTCTTTGCTTCCTATAGGACAAGGTATAAACCATAAAGTTAAAAGAGGCAGTAAGAATCCAGCAGAATTTATCAGAAGATGGTTATAAGGTGTTAAAAATAGTGGGCATTTTTTAAAATGTGCATTGGTTTTGATTAGTTAGGAATGAAATAGCCCTTTAATAGTTTAGGAATGTGGTTTGTATTAGTTCAGCACAACACTGCCTTATAGATTGGTTAGCCCAGGCATATTTTTAAGCAGTATTCTGATTAAGTTTGTCAAAAAACCCTAGGTAAAGAAGTTTTGGCAGATTTTCCTGAAGTCTTACAGCAAATTCCTTGTTAAATTTATACTTCTATGATGTGAGGCATACTGGATTATATTTCCCTGTCACTTTTCTTCAGATAGATTTCAGCTCATCCTGACCACAAGCACTCATTTTTCAGAGTTAATAAAAACACATCAACATAATCATACTAGGTAGATATTCAAAGTATTTATGAAAAATTGCTTCTAGTTCTTAGATATTCCTCCAGTTTAAACTGAGGGAAACTGAGTCAAAGCAGCTCATAAATCTGTTGCAGAATTAGCAGGAGGTAGGAATGCAGGAGTCTGTCACTCCAGTTCCAAGTGTCGAATGAACCTGTTTCAAGCTTGTACCTACCTTTTGTGCAGCTGCATCCTGCCTGTAGTTGCATCTCATCGCTTGGCTTTGTCTTGTGAAATGCTGGTGTGGGATGGCAGGTCCCTGGGAGCATGGCTGATGGCAGGGGGGACAGTGACATGCAGTTGGTGCTGGTAGGCAGGAGCTGGTCTAATCCTTGCCTGCAAGATAGCTTGCTTTTGTGTGTAAAGCAGCTTTTCCTGAGGGTGTTTGAAAGAAGGCAGCTTTTTATTTATTTCTTATTTGTATATAAAGTGATGCATGAGATCAGATTCTTCAATGGTGTTCCATCACTATTGCTCTTCAGTTCCTTGAGGGCTTTTGGTTTCTTCCAGAATGGCTTGTTACATGTGCTGAGGGTGAGATTTCTGTGTGTGTCCAAGTTTACCTTTAAAAGGCAAGAATTTGTTCAGTGTTAGCAACATGTTGCTGATAACTCTGCAGAATAACTGTTGCTTGCATTGCTTCCCTTAGATGCTGTGAGAATTTGCTTATGGAAATTATAAAAGCTGTTAATTATTTTCTTATTTTTTTTATTTGAGAGATCACTCCTTTTAGACGAATCCCTTATTTCCTGATTTTCAGTAAGATTAAATATTAAATTTCGTACTTTTATTTCTGTTAATCTTTGTTACAGTGCCTGTATTTGTGTCTTGCATATACAACATTGATCAACTATAGGCATGTGCTTCTTGGAACATGAGGNTGCTTCTTGGAACAGGAGGTGTCCCTGCCTATGGCAGGGGGGTTGGAACTCGATGACCTTTAAGGTCCCTTCCAACCCAAACTATTCTATGATTCTATGATTCTATTTCACTGTAGCTAAAATGACAGTAAATTGACTATACAATGTAATCATAACATAATTATTTGATTAAAATGTGACAATTCGAAGTTGAATAAAAGAACCAAGTCCTGGTTTCTAAGTCTAGAAAAGTAATTTGGAGACTTAAAAGCAATTAAGAATCCCACTTCCCTATAAGTTATCACTTTAATTTTGTCTCAAAAAAACTCCAGGACCTCATCAAGAGTCTGTAAAATCAAAGGAAGCAAGGAGCAACAAATTACACACTGCTTTGGCTCTTGTGGAGTGCTGTTTCACCAGGAGCATGAATTAAACACTGTAAAAGCTGTCTCAATGTATTGTTAACAGTGAAAAAAGGTAACTGCAAAGGCTTTGAAAAGCCATTCTTAAAATAAAACATAGTGTGTGTAACCTCTAAGATCCATGCATTTATCACGTATTCGCTCTTTTGCAATTTGTTGGGGTTTTTTTTTACCTAGAATACCCATCCCTTTCCTCTCTTCCTAGTAAGCTGGATCCCTTCCTGAGTACCCTCAGTTATTGAAGCAGGTGTTATTTATACTGACTACAAAAATGCAAGTATGTATGAGACTGGTGGCTGGTTGGAACCAATATATTATCAGAGGTCCTTGGGGTAACGGGTGGCCTTGATTCAGCAAAATCACTTGTTCAGTCATTCTGTTGCTGCTCAGGAAAGCAGTAAATAATAAGTAACAAGATCTGCATACAAATATGTATGGTGCTTAAGTTTGTTTTGTTTTTTGGGGTTTTTTTTGGAATTTGGAACTGAATAAGAAGCTACTGTTCTTTTCCTAAAACTTTTCTACATTTAGAAAAGTTCATAATGCACTCACTTGCCAAGGTGTATTTTTTAGGGCTTCAGTCACATTCTGTTTTAGTGCACCTTCCCTGACCTCCCTATCACTTCCTGAGCTGAAGGAATGTGTCTCTGACACCAGGCTGTAAAGTGGGTTTCTGTGCCATCTAGATATAAACAGGAGACAGCAAAATGTAAAGGTAAGGTGCTGAGACTGTCCCTCAAATGGTCATTGTAGCAAAAATGTGTGTTGTGTGGAGGTAATTTAATGAAAGGAATGGTTTAATAATCTTGTTTTCAAATAGTTTTCATTTTGTGGAGTTGTCCCACAGCATATTGCTGCAAATGCTGGTGTCAGGCTCATACCTTCCTGCAGGTGCAGTCATGCACAGACCTTTTAATTCTGCTGAATTTCCATCTGTTGTTCCCTCATGCTCCAGCAGGTATCAGTGAGTTTGGCTGTTGTGGAAGAGGTGATGATGACTCACTGAAACCCACATGGCAAAAAGACTTTTCAGGCATCACCAGCTTTGCAGGGAGGTGAAGTACAGGTGGATAGTCATGCTAAGGGCATGATGTGATGCAAAGCTCTCAGCGCATCCTTGGCCAGAAGTGTGTCTTTGGGGTGGCAACAAAATAGCTCCCTGATAGTGCAGGAAACTGGTTTCCATCAGCCCTTTCCAGCAGACAGCTTGTCTCTGCTGACTGTTGACAACATATTACGTAAATTTCCCTGCAACAGCTTGTTTCTGCAACTTTCCCCTGTAATGTAGATTGAGTTAGAATTCTGTTTTGACTGCTGTAATGCATATTCATTAGATAAAAGCCCAGACAATTACTGTGATAGTTTCACTAGCAGGTGGAATATGTTTTAGGATTTGCTGGGCATGGGATTTGCTGGAATAATCTCAGAGAACTTTGGGGGGATTATTTTTATGATGGGGGTTTGTATGAAAAGTGAGAATGTAAGCAGATTTGAAGGTGATTTCATTATGCTTCTACATTAGTTTGCTTTTACCATTTTAAATCTAGAGCAAGTTCATACTTTGAACAAACGAAGATTTCTTAGGCCAAGCAATGAACCACAGCAATGAATATTACCTAAATTATATAATTTAAATTGCATAAATAGTAGAAGGCAGTATTTGTAGAGCTGATTTTGCCTCTCTACTCACATCTGGTGAGGCCCTACCTGGACTATTGTATCCAGTTCTGGA
>VZTY01002595.1:0-14743 GCA_013400935.1 Turnix velox | reverse complement strand
CTTCCAACCCAAACTATTCTATGATTGCATTTATTTTCTAAAACAGAAACAAGAAGAAAAAATCCTGTTTTCAGTCATGTCATGTTCAGTTTCATGCACTATGTACATTTAGCATATAGATTAAATTTTGCTGAGCAGGTAATATTAAAGAAAATATTCTTGCACCTACATTGCTTGTTGAGAATTTGCAACTAAAATCCCAAGTTTCCTTTTTGATTCTGATCAAAAAGATAGATTAATGGCAGAAAGATGCACAGAGCAAGAACGTGATCCTGCTCTGTGTTTCTCAGGAGCACTGAGTTTTACCCCTTATGGGACCTTCATTCCTGTAGGGCATCTTCAGGTAGGTGATCACATTGTCTTCAGTTCAGATTGACCTCGGTGGTAGTTTTCATAGATGTTAGGATCATGCTAACTTGCACTGTTGGTAGTGGTTGTCTGCAAAATTAGAGTTTTAAAAAAGAAAACAAGGAAGTTGCAATTGCACACTCAGGACAGAGCTTTATTTCATCACAACTGCACAGCATCAGAATTTAATGTTAAAGCAGGTTTAAAAAAGCACTTGCACAGAAGTTATCAGTCTAGACTTTTTATCTGTTGAGTGCCTTGTAAGTTGGTATCAGTAGCAGTTCAGTATCTGACTTAAACAGGAATCATCATGTAAAAATGCTAATAATTTCTCTACGCTGTTTTGTTTCTAATGGAACTTCAAAGCTATGAATGCATATGTTTATATTAATTTTCTATTTATATATTTAAACACATACACACAAGTGCTATGCATATTAATGTGCCAATATGTGCTCCAGCAATTTGTATATTAAAGTCCATGGATATTTATATAAAGGCTGAACTCAATGCAAGTTTTGTCTTAGACTTCATTGGATTGAACTCCAATTTTCAAGTTAATATTGGCTCAAATTTCCAGGAATTTTGTCTTTTTGTTGTTGCAGTTTGTTTTTAATTCTCAAGTACAAATTTTTTTATGAGCTGTATCATATTCACAAGCTTGTATAGAGATGTTTCTCTGTTGCTGTTTTCATACTCCCTTTGCCATCCTCGTTTGTCTTTCTCATTTTCAGTGTGTTTTAATCATGTTTTGTAATCCCCTATGCTGTTACAACTGATTAATTAGCAAACCTTCAGATTCAGGCTCTGAATTTTTTCTCTTGGGCTCAGACCATTCATAATCTCAGCTGAAAAAAACAAGATTGAACATCTGCCTTGCAATTCAACTCTTTGCATCTTGTACCCATCATGATTATTGTTTGTTCTTTATTATAACTGAGGATCTTGAGGTAAAATGTTACACTCTGCATTGTTTGGGCTTTTCACCTGAAAATAAATCCATACAAATGGACTGCAGGGAAATAGTGAAAGCTAATGAGGAATTTGGGACCTTGGATGTCCTTTTGTGTTTGTTTTTTTCTTTTTTCTCAAGAATCAACTTGAAACTTTGGTTGGGAAAAGATGACAGATGAATTGTTTCTTTTGTAGAGCTTAATCAATTAATACTTAACATTTTTTTCTTTAAAAAGATGCAGGATAGAAGCATGTATATTTGTATATTTATGAAGAACAAGTCAACTTATTCATCCAATCACAGCATGCCAAAGTCTAGGGTTTTCAGAAAATCACATTATGGGACCTGCAGCTGTACCAGCTACTGGTGGTAGTGTGAGAAGTGTCCTTTGGAAGCTCAATTCAGTGCTTCCCTCAGCTCTGTGTGAAGATTTCCACATGAAGCCCGTTTGCTCAAAGCTTCTGCAGGGAGAATTTCTCTGCTGCACTTTCTGTATGTGTTTTTTTGATGCAGTTAGGACCAAGATTTTGAGGGATTGGAGAGGTGTCAAGTGCTCTTTTGCCATTATCAATTAACATCTAGGAACCATGGGATGACAAACTTTCTCTCCCTTCTCACTGATGCACAGCATGAAGGGAGAATGGGAAGAGAAATTTTGTCAGGACGTTGTACACTTGTTAGGGCAGGTAGAAGAGTGATGAATAACACCATTTATTAGCAGCACACAGAGATTTTATTTGCCCAAAAGGAACTTAATCCTCCAAGTGTTATGTAATTTATGCAGAAATTGCTTATTTCTCTTTCTGCTGATATGAACATGGACTTGTCCATTCAAAGAATTCAGTTCTCTGTGGCCTGAACTGGGCTAAGAGGGGGGTATTCAGGCTTTCCCATTCTAAATTCTTAAATCCATTGAAGGCATGACAGTGCCAGCCAGCTGCTGGGATCTCTTGTAACAGAAATGCTTATTTGCCTCTGTTATGTGAGCTTTTCAAAATCTGTAGGAGCTCCAAATGCTTCACAATAGGTGCTGAAATGACACTTAAAAGTAATATAAATATTTTCATAGTGGAAAAATAACAGAAAAGAGAACAGCTGATGTCAGGGGTTTATAACTGTTTTTTTTCTTTTACATCTTGGTGATCTGAGTAGGCAGTAGATTAAAATAATTTTTAAAAAATGAATAAGAAACAACATGAGCAGAGAAGTTCATTTTGGCTATAGTTGGCAATGTGAAGCACCTTGCTGGGGGATTCCAGTTGTCTGGCTTCCCAGAGTTTGTGGAACAAGTGAGGCTGTGACCAACAGAACCCTTGAAGCATCTGAAATAGTCTGTGGTGCTCATTTATTTCTCCAGGAGACAGGGCATCTCTGTCTCTTGACTGTCCCTTTTTCCTCTTTGTTTTTTAAGAGATCTTCCTCGCTGATATTTACTTACAGCCTTGTATTGTCCAGATGCATTGCTATCATCTCGGCCTCTGCTGCTGTCTTTGTGGATGAGCAAGGAGCAACAGGGAATTCTTAGTCAACTTGGCTAGGTAGAATTTTGGGGCAACAGTGGGTTTTGTTCAGGAGATAAGATGCCTGAAGAGATGATGGGGCTTTGGGGAGATGCGGGATTCCACCTACGACAATCTGTCCACCAGAGGGAGAGCTGACATGAGACTCTGAGGCGAGACACTTGCCTTTGTTGCCTTCTGCACTTGCCTTCCATTGAGTGTGACCAGAAAGCCTGTTTTATGAAGAACTTGGTGAACTCCATGTGTGTCTTTCCAGATTACAGTTCAGGAATTTCAGTTTGGTACCTGCTTGTAAGCTGCAGAAGTGTTGGGGTCACAGCATAGTCCAGATGGAACCTAGTTCTGCTAGTTGTGCCCATGTGAAGCTGTGAGAGATGTATTATCAGCTAGAAACATGTTCATTTGATGTCTCCTGCTGGTATGGTGGGAGCACAGTGACAGGAAGATATGTTACACCTGGTGTTTATCTAGGATTTGGAGGCAGGTTCACACACTTGCAAAGTGGTTTTCCACTAAAGGAAGCTCTGTTCTAAAAATGGCAATGCTCAAGCTCCTTTATTACTAGGACATATTTTTAGGTCCTAATTCATGTGTCATGTGAATGCAGTCCTCCCACTGCCACGTTGGGAGTACTGAACTGGAATCTGAGGGTTGTATGTGACATTTTCCAAAAATAGGTGTTACCCAAGATTTTGAGTATTTGCATTCTTTGCCTTTTGAAAAAGAAGATTAAAAAAAAACCAAAACCCACACCCACTGTTTTTTAGGCCTGTGTGTGGTTTAAAGGTAGTGAAAAAACAAGGCTCAAACTGTTATCTGTCATTTTCTTGTCACTCAGTCCTCATTTTTATTTTGGTTGCGTTGAAGGCATCTTTGCTCAGTTGCTTTGCATCTTGCTACTGCAAACTGACATAAAAAACCAGAATATGGGCCCAATTCCAATTAAAAATATCTGGAATGTTTTCTATTCTCTGCACTCAGCTCTGGAGCTGCAGTGCCACAGCTGTGGTCATCTTTGAGCACCTGAAGCTATTTACACCCTGCTGCCCTCTGGGTCAGTGTGAGGCCAAATCCAGCATCATGGTGACATTACTGGCCTCTTGGAGGACCAGCAGCTGGTGTTGACTGCTGCAAAGTCCCTCATGGAGACCTAACAGACAGCACAGGGCAGCATCTGCCCTTTGGAGGTGGCCCCAGCTGTATGAGGATTTCAGAGAGAAGGCTTTACCCCAGCACTGAGCTGTGGGAACCATGGCTATGGTTTCCAGCACCCCTGGGGACATGGCCCAGGAGTAGCTGAGTTAGTACCAGTGGCTGTGAAGCAAAGTGTTTGGTGGGACTCCAGTAAATAATTTTAAAAAATTCCTTGTATCCAGTTTAGTGAGCTATGAAGGTAGATGATGAACTTCACTGAGGACAGGGGTTTTACTCCAGAAAAGCAACCATGGAGGTGGAGGAGGCTTGTATGTTCATGCAGTGTCCTGCCCTCCCTGGCTACAGGGACCTCATTGTGCTCTTCCTCTGTTTTCAGGCATTACTGTCTTCTGTTGAGTGTTTTTGGTGTCCATGTGACAGTGACAAACAGAGGGTGACCCTACAGCTCATATTCCCAGGAGCTATTTTGTGGGACACCTAGATGCCCTAGTTTTTGCAGGAATAGGTCTTGTGGTCACATCAGAGTAACTACAGTCTCCTAATGGAGTGTGCACTTATGGTGGACACTCTGGAGCCATCTTCTTCTCACCTGTGAGGAGGAGAAAATGTTTATTCCAAGGAGGGATGAAACAGGATTTTATCAAGAATTAGTTCTTCAGGAAGTCTGCCTCAGTGCCTCTGCATTTGGAAGGTAAGCCAAGCTGCACCACAAGTTATAAATCTAAAATATTAAGTGTGGTTTACCACAAAATGGAGATGGGATTATGCATCAAATAAAACATGAAGCCTTTATTATATTTTAAAAAACAATAAAGCCTCTTTCTCAGGCATATTCCATAGACAAATAGGATCAGCCCAATAACCACTTGAAATAACAATAAAAAAAGCAGCGTGAAGAACTTGGAAAGATGTTTCATGCCTTTTGCATAAATATGGCAAAAATAAATGAGACACTTAGAAAATGTGGATCAGGTATGTTCTTTGTTTTAATCTTCCACTCTGGGAGCTGGCAAGAGGTAGGATTAGAAAATGATTGCTGAGAAATATTACTGGTGTACTGAAAATTTCAAATCACTGAGGACTCTCTCATTTAAAATAAAACCATCAGCAAAAGGCTGTATCAATATATGAATGGAGAGAAATCAGATATTTCTGCTGCTGCAAGAAATTAATAACAGAAGTCATTAGCATTAGGGCAATTTGCTTCTCTTTCTAATTTACAGCCACATATCTAGATTAACTGTAGAATATTCCTTGGTTTAGGACACGCTGTCCTCCATTGAATGCTTAGCCTGGAAAGGTTATTAACATTGAATGGGGACTGTTCTCTCGGGAGAGCTGCAGATAAAATGACCAGGGAAAGAAATAGCACAACTTCTCAAATTAGCATAATTAGTAATTATCTCTTAATAGCCCCACTTGGCTTTGGAGACTTGGCACTTGAAATTCCGCTTAAAGTTCAGTGAGGAAAAACAAATTTCACGCTGAAATGTCTCAATAACACAGCTGAGCTGCTGAGGTAATCGTCTGGTTTAGGTAAAGGGAAGGAGATGAACATATGGATAGGGAAGATCTTTCCTGTAAGCACCGTATTTGTGTTTGCATATGTAAAGCACTCGGAGCTTAATAGTACGATTGCCACTTTCTCTGGGGGCAGGAGAGAGCAAGAGGATGAGTGGGACTTTTCTCTCCAGTGGAGAGAAACAGATGAAGAAAATAAACAAAAATAAGGATCCCATTTATTTTACACAACAATAGTGTAATTTCTTTCACGGTTCTAGCTGAAATAAAACAACTTGGAGACCAACAGGATGAGTGGTGGATAGAAACAGCAGCTTTTATCATAGCCAGTGGCAGAACTAAGGCCTTCCCAAATGGGGATGGTTCTCCAATATTTAACTCAGGGCAAAACTGGATGAATAAGTATGGGGAGCTTTGTAATCCTAACTTTTTTTTGTTTGTTTGTTTCTCTGGCAAGGAAACAGAAGGCTCTTTTAAGATGTGTTTGGCTAGGAAAGAACAAAAGCAGAAGTGAAATACTTGCCATTTTTACATACATAAAGCCCCATCTTCTTTATCCATGGGCAGAAAGCAATTTATCAGCCCATCCTGATCAAAACAAACCTTTGTTATTAAGAAAGCACTTTTTGATTTGCATGTTGCACAACTGGTTGGAAGCTTTCCACTAGGAAACACATACACAGTTGATAATCCCTCCTAAACTACTTTGAAATAGGAAAAGTTCTTTCACTCTACCCACTTTGGCAAGCAGACAGTGCTTTGGGTGCCAACACATCAGTAATGGATTTATTGAGGTGATGATTTGGGGGGGTTTGGGGTACTTTTTGTGTGATACACAAATACACACACACATATATAAGTTCCCAACAATATCCTGAAGGTGGTGGAAGTCAGGAGTGCAGTGATTCATGCCTCACATGGTCCCACCTGGGGTGGGATCTGGTGCCCTGTAGAAAGAGGCACTTCTTGTTCTGCCTGAGGACCTCTTTGCAGTAGAGATATAACTCTTTTGGTGCCATGTCAAGACACTTAATAGGAAAGATGAAGATAAACTAGTCAGAGGAGGGTGACAACTGTTATGAAACTGATGGGCTGACACACTCATGGCCAGAGGAGGAGAAGGTTTGGCTTAGAAACTCTAATTAAGGCTGGCCAAGGTCCATTAGCTCATCTTCACAGCCTCAAACCCTATGTATTACCCTTTATTATACTGGTTCTAGGTGAGAAATGTGATTAAGCAAGCTGCTATCCTGTATTTTCTGAGGCCCGGCCTCTGAAAGCAATTCAAATGCCACTGTCAACCAATAAAATCCATTAAAAATTTGGAAAGAGCATGAAGGCAAAGATGGAGAAGGGAGAAAAGAAATGGAAGCAGATCAAAAGAGATGAAATGACATTTGAAAAGTATGGAAATTAGGAGAACATTGAGACTGAATTAATTACAAAAAATCAGTAAAGATGCAAGAAATACAGCAGGTCTGATGTAAATACTTGCAGGCTGCCAGAAAACAGGAAGCTGGGGAAGTATAATGATGAAACAAGCATTTTCTCCCTGTTCCCCCCTAAGTTGTCCTACTCTCAAACAAGCACATGACAAATAAATGAAACTCAAGCACTGAAAGTGGAGAGAGAGTAGAATATTCTGAGGGACATCTGAGATATCTCCTGATAAGCTGTACTTAGGCAGCTGCTGAGAAAGAAAATGTTACAAAACAAACCTCCTTGACAAGCCTCTTTTGTTGTGTGATTGATATGTTTCTGGTCCCCTCCTTCCCTGTAATATTGGGAATGTGTGCTGTTGCTTCAAGGCCTGAACGATTATAAAATGATCATCTGTGAATACTAGCTTGGCTTTTCTTTTTTCCCAACACATAGCTGGAGGCAGTGAGTGTTGAGTTTTCCTGCTATCCCACCCTTATTGGATTCTTCAGGGCAGATTTTTCAGAACAGGTTTGTCACTCTTAAATTTCATCATAAGAAGTAAAGGAAAATCAGTTGGCTGCTTGCAGTTCTTGTTTGCTGTCAGAATTTAATAAAAAAATGATCTTACTAAATTCAGGAACCCTGAGTTTGACTTTTGGCACTCTGCTCATCTCCCCTCTGCAGTCTATGAGGACAAACAGAATGCATTCATCACTATTATTTATAATCTCAGAGTGCTGTGAGCTTTTTGGAGGCTATTAAATGATGTCTGATATAATGTGGTCCTGATCTGATTTGGAATCTCCTGGTTTCTATTGTAAAAGTAATAGCAATATTACTAAATGGCATTAAGTTTTATTTTTAGGCATTTTGGAAGCTGAGTGTGTAACATGCAGGTGAACTTCCAAGGGCTACTTCTTTGACATTTGATCTTGTCTGACAGAGATTAATTATTTGGTCTAATTCTGCAGTGTATAGCAAACCTTAGTAGGTACAAAGGGCATTTCTGTTCTGCTGAAACTAATGCTGGAGAGGAGTGCTCAGCAGTTCAGTCAGGATTGAGCCTTTAAAATTGGACTGAGCAAGGAAGAGAAAACATGCAAAATTACCTGGGCAGAAAAATGCCTGAGGATAATTTGTTCTCTTTTAAAATGCCATTGGGTCATACTGGCTTCAGACCTCACATTTAATTGTGTCAAGCTGATTATCTGCCATTTCTTCTTTGCTTTTCCAATTTTTGGAACCATCAATTTTGGTTATTTCTTGAATTGCTGGTTATTCAGGACAAGGGGTGAATAAGACCATACTGTGTATTGCATTTGTGTTGCTTTCAAACAGAGCTAAGCATAACCTGTGTATATAGATCATGGTAAGGAAATACCAGTAGTCTTAAGTGGAAGAGTAAATTGGACAACCTAAAAGACCTGTAAGGCCTATTTTCCTTCACTTAATAAAAGTAGGTCAATGTAGGTTTTATGGTGTTCACATTAGTGTCATTCGTTTTAGCTTTACTAATAAAAGCTAATGGCTGGTTAAGCATTACTGGAACAGAATATCAGAAAGGAAATTAGAAAAAGAAAAATGGGTAAAGATACACGAAACCCCTGAAGTCATTGGAACTCTCCTATAAAATTTTTTAAACATAAACCAACACTGTGGTTTTTGAAGCTCCCATTTGCACCATCACTTGAGTAAACAGGACTAAAGTGAAACAGTGCATAACTGGACCATTAATCAAAATTATTCTTGTGTACTTCTTTAGCTTCAAATCTATTCATCTAAGATGAATTTTCATTGCATACCTAACTAATTTTTAAATACAGTGTTTAACTCCCACTGACCCCAGATGGCTTTGTATGAGACCTTTAAGGATCTGAGCTTACAGACTTCCTGTGTGCTCCTTTAAGTACAGTTGACAGCAAAGCCTCTATTTTGGGGATCATCATTAAAAAAAAATAAAAAATCTCGAGAGAGAAGATCAAAATCCAAAAGATCTCAGCTCAGGTAATTATTTTGAGGTTTTATCGCCAACAGGTTGCTGCAGTTATAGAGAAATGAATCAGAATAAACTCATGGTGGCATAAGGTGCTAGTTTTCCTCTGTCTCCCAGTGAAGAAAGAGCCAAGATCTGCTTTAAATTCTGACATCTGCTAAAGCATAAGTGATGTATGATCCAACAGACAAGCTAGTACTCTGTACAACAAAGTGTGCCGTTTATGAGGCTCTCTAAATATAGGAAAGCAGTTTTTTTAAGTAAAGCAGTAAATAGCAGTGGATATTTTAGTTCAAGGGTGTGTATGAGCCTTGAGGCTGAATTCAATCAAGGACATTTTTATGTGGCTACAGATCTTGGTTTAGCGAGACCATACGCCTACCTGTCTGTACTTTTTGTATTACCCAGTGATCATTACTGCCTACACCTTGCAATAAATATTCATCATTGACAAGAGATGGTGATACAAGAAACAAACTGATCTCATTTAATTTAGACAAAAAAAACCCCATCTGAGTTGTCAATATAAAAACTTTCTTCTATAAATGTAGGTGTGGGTTTGTGTTCAAATTGGTGGAAATTAGAAGTGTCAGCACTGAAAAACACCTTTAACTGAAATGTTGGTGAATATAATTTGTCTGCTCATTCCTTAGCTGAAAAGAGCATTTGGCCATTGATTTCAGGAGTGGAGCTTAAGATGTTGCAGCCCTTGTTGTGTTAGTTCAGAGCTGGGAACTGTCTGGCCTCTTGCCTCCAGCAACAGTTGTCAGCAGTACTTTTGGAAGGGATGAAGTGCAGGACAAGCTCTGTAGGAAATCTTACTTTTCTAGAGGTTTAAAGCTGGGAGTTATGGGAATGCTAGAGCCAGAGGGTTACACCTGAACATCTACATTCAAGAGCCACTGATGTACATGAATTAGTCTACTCCTTTTGAACACAGCATGTAGTGGGGTTTAGCTTTGTGTTGAGATCCCCCTCTGCAGTCTTCCACCATGGCCTTGCCAGGGAGGGTGTCTGTGCCCCACATGCTACCAGAGAAACTCAGGCTGAGAGTGAGGGTCCTTCCTATGCACTAATACCCAGTTGGAGCTGAATACCCCCAAATCAAAGAGCTCCATCTATCAGCTGCAGTGCCAGACCCAAGATCTGATGGATTTCAGCAACAGGGATCACCTATTCTTCGGGGCTACAAGTTTTTGAGAGGAACTGATGAGAGGGAGCATGGAAGAAAATTAACTCCAGTGGAGTCAGCAAGTTGCACTGACTTATGTTAGTAATGCATTACCTGTTACTTTTAAATAGAGTCTCTTACTTTTAAATTTTTCTATTAAGATATTTAAGCTTCTTTTCCTTTACTGTTTTGCCACATTTTACTATTAATTACTCTTATTCTGCCATGGGGATAGATTTAGACTAGACATAAGAAAGAAATTCTTTACAGTGAGGGTGGTGAAATACTGGAACAGGTTGCCCAGGGAGGTTGTGGATGCCCCATCTCTGGAGGTGTTCAAGACTAGGCTGGACAGGGCACTGGGCAGCCTGGTCTAGTGGGAGGTGTCCCTGCCTATGGCAGGGGGGTTGGAACTCAATGATCTTTAAGGTCCCTTCCAACCCATACTATTCTATGATTCTATGTACTGTGTACCTACTTGTGCAAAATCCTTTTCACTTCTAAATTTACTTCTCTCATGACTCCAGTTATTTAATGCCACATCTTAGTGTGTGATAAAAAATAATCTGTTTCTTTTTTTACATCAATTCCAGGGTTGTACAATCCATCCAGCTGGCAAGGCCCTCAGAAGTTGCTTTCCTATGGAGGAAAAGCAGCTCAGAGTCTGCAGCTCCCAGTGCCAGGGGACCTGGTCCCCTGTACATGGCCCTGTATCCAATTATCCCTGTCACATGGCTGCTCTGTGCATTTCCTTTATTGGTTATAGGTCCCCCTTAACTTGACATTATTTTCAAAATTCTCTTGGACTGGAATGAGGATTTTTTTACTGTCATAAAGCTTTGATCAGGGGCAGACAGTTGGCTGTGACCAGCAGACAGGCAGCATGCATGCATCCATACAGGAGCAGTCCTGTTAAAATAAATGGGACACTGTTGACTTAAAATATGTACATTTCTAACAAGCTTTGTGGGACTGGGGGCTGTGGACACATGCATTGTTAGCTCACAGAGCCCATGAGCATTTAATTAAACATTTTTTAACCTTTTCTATTTAATAACACAGCATTTCCTGTGCTGCAGTGTTGGGAACTGGTAACTGGATTTATTGGATTTTGCTGATAAATGGTGGCTTATTATTATTTTTAACCCATTTATACTTTCAAATTTTGGTGGGAAAATGTGTTTTCAAGGAAGAATGCATTTTGACATTTATGGTGAATTGAAAATCTGGAAAATGTGTTCCTGTCAAGAAGCAGTGGTTATTGTTCAGGAATGGCATCGAGAATTGAATGTTTATTTGCTTTGTAGAAGACTAGTGCAGAATTTTAAAAGTTTTGAAATGAACAGCTACAGCCATTGCCACATTTGTGAGGAGCTGTTGTTGTCAAATATGTGTGTTTTCAGCTGAGAAAACAAGCTCCTCACTGTACTCCATCCAGGCTAAGGTTATATCTGCATCCTTGTTACTGATGGCACCTGCAGCTTATAGAGGGTTTGTCCAAGTGAAGTTGTTTGGGTTTTTTGTGATTATTCCTAGCAGCACAGCTCCAGTAACACAGTGTTCTAACACAACCTCAAACACAGGCTGCTTTATTTTATTTTTTTTCCTTTTGCCTTGTTATTTTCTCAGAGTTCTATCCTTGATTCTGTTTCTCTCTAAGTTATTCGACTGCTGTTATGGACAAATCTTGGCAATTGTTTTCCTGATGACCATGTGTTGAAGCTCTTGATGCCTGCACTATTGGGATTTTTCCTGATGAGGACCCTTTAAAAACTGTCACTTCTTGTGTCCCAAGTGCCGCTATCACCCCATGGGCACCTTTTCACATCCCTGTTGGGTTTCCCCAATATTTGCAACCTGGTTCCCAGGGGATGCACCCCTGGTCCCTTGTCTGCCCTGGATATGCTGGATGCTCAGGATGGCAGAAGGTGCTCCATAGTGGTGGGAGGTGTCCCTGCCCATGGCAGAGGGGGTGGAACTAGATCTAGATGATCTTTAAGGTCCCTTCCAACCCAAACCATTCTATCAGTTATCTTGATTCTATGACTTGTGGTGCCACCTGTGATAAATAAGTTGAAGCTAACAGGAGCCTGTCTCTGCCTGCAGTGACAGCCTTGGCACCCGGCTGCCATCCACTGCACTGAGTGCAGGATGTAGCACATGGATGGGGTGACCCCTAATCACAATAGATGATAAAAACCATATTGATTCCTCTGCTTCTAGCTGGCCTGTGTGCTGCAGGTATTGCAACATCATATTAAAGCAAAGTTGTCTTTCAATGCCCTGGTGAATTTACTCAGCAGTTTCTGCACTGCCAGGGACAGAATCTTGGCAATGTTGGACACAGGAAGGTTGGACACAGTGCTGTCAGGCCACATGCAGCTCTGCCAAACCCTTCATTAGTAGCTTCTGCTGGTAAACCAGTGGAGAAACTTTGTGCTTTAGCTGTAGACTCCTGTTATAATCCAGACAGCATTTAGCTTGCTTCCAGTTCCATACAAATTAGCTGCTCATCAACTCTATTACACAAACGTGTAGCAGCTGCAGTGCAGAAACTGATTACTGAGAAACTCCTTCAATTTAACTCTCTTATGCAACCTTGCCATCATTTTACTCAATTGATTAACTCAGTCCAATTTTGCTATTAATTTAATTTCACTGTTGTCAAAGGCCTCATATAATTTTTTCATATGTTTGTGTCTTTTGGGCCTGGCTGTGCCTAATACACCCATAAATCAATTATTGAAAAGAACTCTATTAGGCCCTAATAATTTTAAAGATCATCACTAAGGCAGCAAGGGAATATTTTAATAGGTGTGCAAACTGCAAAATCTAATGTCACTGGGAAAATGTGGGTTATCTAGCTGATTCAAAATTTTATTTTCTACCTCTTCTTGCCATATTCAATAAAAACTTAAGTTGGCTTCTATGAAAAGCCCATAAAGTAAATAGATAAATAAAAAAAAGGACTTTAACACCTTAGAACTGATATGTGTGGCTGGAAAAGTTGTCTGTTACCTTCAAGTTTGTGTCTTAGACCTGATACATAATGGATGCCTGCACTCAACAGATGAAAAAAGCTCTCACTGTTTTAATTTGGAAATGAAATTAAATGTGAGTCAGTTCTCTGCACACTTAGTTCAGACTTAATTCAGACTTATGCAGCCTGTCAGGCAGGTCATCACTACCCATTTTATGGGTCAGGAAGCTTCCCCAGATGTGAGTTTTCAACTTCTCTAATGAGTGTGGTCTGACTGCACAGACCTCAGGGTCAAGACTATTTTTTCTTCCATTTTGTATTATTTAATGTCCAGCATTATAGAGTTCCTGCATTATACTGCAATGTAAATAGTAATAAAGCATCAAAATAATTCCTTGGGTAAATCAACCTGTTTGTTTTATTTGTTCTGTGTAGATAAAACCATGGGTGTTCTTTTTTGATATGAAAGGTGACTTACCTATAAAACCAATAAGATGCATCCCAGCTGCCCAAATTGCTCTGTAATGCTATTTAAACAGTGTACTTAGTGTTTCCAGGAGGAAATGTCTTCCTTTTTATGTCTATAAATGCCAGCATAAGTCCACATTGGTGTACAGTAGATGTTCTGCTTAGAAAAAGATAATAATAAATTACTGAATGAGATAAACAGTCTTCTTTGCTGAGCATCAGTAACATAGGTCTTGCCCTAAGGACATTGCTCATTTGGTTTTTAAGTTATTAAGTAGTTGATAAAACAGGGGCCAAAAATGTATCTGAGCAACACATTTTGCATTTGCTGTGTGCCTACAGTGTCCTCCATTCTTGTCCTGTGACCAATATAAGACTTCCTTCTAACTTGGAGGAAAATTGTGTCCCAGGCAAATGGAAAAGGAGAAGACTTATAAAGTGTTTGGCCCCTATTGTCATATAAAGAGGTATCTCAGGGGGCTCACTCTGTTATGGTACTGCGCTGCTTTAACCTACAGTCCATACAGTCAGATACCAAAAAGCTGCTTTCTTTTCCTTTCCAGAATACTGCATCAGCTCTCTGACCATTCTTCCTTACTCTTTCTTGCCCCCTCCCCTAGCTAAGCAGTGGGAGCAGATGAACTGCTGACACTATATCCATTGCAGAGGGCAATTTCCACTGATGGATGACATGTCCACAACATGTGAATCATCATTCTAATTTGTCTTTGAAGTCCATTAGTAACTATTAGTCAGTGTTATCGCTGGCTCACCTTTGCAGCAGCTGCACTGCTCTGACTGATCCACTTTGTCTTTGTCTTTGACCCTTTGCTTGGCCAGCCATTGACATTATGAGTGTTGACCTGCCTTGGCCTCTTTCTTATAAGTTATGCTGTTCTAAACCTCAGTCTTCTTTTCTCACTTCTGCCACTTTTGTACTAATTTCTTTTAACTAATCCCAGTTTACTTAGAGACAAGTGAGATCTCAGCCTCTTTGGATAGCCTAATTCCATTTTGGATGTTGGGTGTATCCAGACTGTGAGTTTTAACTCAAATTATTCAGAATCTTTTGTCTCTTCTCATGAGTATCTCTTACTAGGATTTGATGGCGTTATTTGTTTCCTGTAAGTGGGCTCTTTTGCTTTCTTATGGTATGAAATGGTGATCAGTAAGGAAGAAGTTAAATAGAAGTGGTAATAAGGGTGATCAT
>VZTY01002594.1:63738-115410 GCA_013400935.1 Turnix velox | reverse complement strand
CCATAATTCTAAATCTTCTATGCATTGTCAACAACCAGAGGATCAGGGCAGCTTCTATACAACATGGCTATTGCTATCCTTGCAGCTACTACACTAATACTCTTTAGAAAAACTGCTCATGTTTAAAGACTCACGGCCGTGTACTCACTCTTGATGCTCAGGCGGGTGCAAAGATCGCTGGGGAGTAAATAAAAAGTGAAACTCCAACCTTGTGCTGTCTGTAGATGGACGTGTAAGAAAAAAAAAAAATCAAGAATCTCCATTCTGACCTCATCCTAATGCAGTCTGTGGTTGTTTTTCTGTAGACATTAAAGCAGTAACGTTTACATTATTTTGACCAGCTTTTGGGTTGAAATAGGCTTGGCCCAGCCCTCCAGATTGAAGGCAGGATGACCTTGCCATAACTCCATGTGCTGCACGTCCCAGTGAGCAGAAAGGGCAGGTGCTGCTCTGCCAGCAGTGTTGTGTATGTGTGTGTATAATAGCCTAGTTTCCTTTTTTTTTTTTCCTCTATTAACTAGAAAAACCCCATTGGCTTGGCAGATTTCTGTAATCTCCTAGGACTCCTCTGTTTACAAAACCTGTACAAAGCAGAGGAAGTATCTGCCCGTCAAGTGCAGTTCTGTCTCATTCCTCTTCTCCCAGTAGCTCCTGCTTTTTAAAGGGTAGCTTTTAGTCTCTCCTGGCCACAAGCTGCTGGTGTCACATTGTAGAGGTCAGCTCACACCTTGTGTCAGTGCCACCTCCTCAAAGCTTCCCTGTGATAAACCTACAGAGTGGCTGGTTTTTTGGATGTTCTGCTGAAACAAAAGGCTTTTCTGGTCAGCCCTGACCCCTGCACTTGGCCCAGTACTCTTTGTCTCCCTTCAAAGGGCTTAAACTCCAGGAAGCAGCTGTTCACATCTGCCCTGGTGAAGCTGGAGCTGAGAAACATGGCTCCACCTTCTCATTGCCACTCTGCAAAGCTGCTAAAAGCATTGGAAAGAGCTGGAAGGAGGAGAAGGGGTTGGGGTTCTTCAGCTTTAGCCTTAGGAAGCAGTTGCCTGAGCCCCTCCCTGGAAAGGGAGCACGAAGGGTTTCCCCTCCTGTGTCTGTACAGAAAATTAATTAGAGATGAGAGGGACTAATTTACCTTCATCAGTGGCTGATGCCTCGCATTGTCCCTGCACACAGGCAGCTGTGGTGGGTGCAGCAGGATGAGTTTGGTTCTCGGTGGCCTTCCAGCTGCTGGGAAGGTTTTTTAAAACCAACCTCAGCTGGGCTAAGGAGAAGGCATCTGTATACACAGCCATGTATTTCATGTAAAGACAGCACAATCTATGTACACAGCGTGGTCCTGAATAAATGGTTAGTGCTTTTTTTTTTAAAAAAAAAGTAACAAAACCCAAAGTCTGACACATCCACTATTGCAAATGACAGCTGTGTCCACCCCCTGGAGAAGGCAAGGCAGGGAATTGGGGCTCAGCAGGTAACAAACTGAGAAGTGTGACATCTAAACCTCAGCTCTGGCCTTTAGGGAAAGGTGGCTTTATAAGTGCTCCCCCAGGGACAAGCCCTAAGCTGTGGCACGTTCCTAGCCCTGCCCTGTGCTGCTGCCTCCACTCCTGCCCTCTCTGGGACACAGCCCACAGCACCATAAACTAGTAATGATCTTCCTCCTCCCTCCACCCTGCACTCCAGCTTTGCCAGTGCCCTTTGCTGCATTGTTAATGCTTAATAATGCAGTAAAAAAGGCAGGAAAAAAGAAATAAAACCCTTTCCCTTCTCTTCCTTTGCCCCAGAAGTCTCTTAGGTTTGGATTATGTTTGTGCAAACACTATGGACTGGTGACTGACATGTTTGCTTCGACCATAGCCTTTTAAATGACCTTAATTACCATGTTGTTAAGAAAAGAATTACTTGTTTTAGAAAAAAAAAAAAAAGAAATAAAAATTGTACTTTAAAAAAATTCAGTTAGTTAACACTGCAAAAAAACTGCATATTATATTTTTATTTTCGACATGTAGTTTTGTATATTAAATTTATTGAAATTAAAAACTGAACACTGTATTGTCTTCGTCTGCTCAGGAAGGCAGAGCTGCCTTGTCTGGGCTCCTCTCTGCCCACACACCCCCTGCCCCAGTGTGGGGACAGGCACAGCCTCTCTCCCCACATCTCACCCCATTATTTAAGAACCAGAACTTTAGTATTTGGTACCCTTTTGTGATCAAAAGCCTTCCTGAAAATAGTCACCATCCAGTTTTCTTCAGGACAAAGGGTGGGTGTTTTCCCCATCACCCAGAAGAACTGTACAAGGTACAAGCCTATTTTTTGTAAAAATACAAGGGACATTTGGGAAGCAGCAGGGTTTAGCATTACTTTTTTTTTCTTTCTTTCTTTTTTTTTAACCCCTCCTTTTTAAAATCTATAAACAGAAAAAGACAAAGGCTGAAGGCACAGTACCTGGGCTGCAGTGCCCGTGCAGGCAGCGAGCGGGGCAGGCAGAACAAAAAGGGAACTCTGTGACAACCCTCCTGCTCAGATGTGCTGAAATTCCTCCTCGCGGTGGCAGGGAGAAGGATACGCCGCCGCTACACCGCTGCCTGAGCTCCCACTCCTCTATTTTAGGAAACAAAAATCTCAAAACCTAAAGAAAAAATAAAACAAACCCCAAAGAGGCCTTGCTAGGAGAGAAAAGCTGTAGCTGCTGCAGTACCACACTGGCTGCTTCTAACAAAGGTCTTACCTGTGACAAGAGTGAAAAGTTTCTGCACTGCTGGGGGAAAAGGGAGGAAGGGGAATCCCTAAGGGTCTGACCTGCTCCCACACGCTGTGCATAGTTTATGTGACACTCATCCTGGTGCTCCATCAGCAGTCCCACCTTAAGGCAATTCTGTTTTGTGTAACTGGTGACACTCCCCTGCAGCAGCACCTTTCCAGAGCTGGACATTTGCCTTACAGTTCGTATATTAGCACGATGGCTGGTATCAAAATAGACATTGGGGTCAGTAGTGCATTCAGTTAACATCTTTGGTGCTCGCAGCTCGCAGCAGCTCTATCTACCGTCGTCCCATCTCCTCCAACTTTCCAATGGATCTGGGGGGAAAAAAAAACCCAACGTGATCACTTGATGCAGCACCCAACAGTTGTTCATAATTCAAGGTCACGTGTATGTAAAACTCTGACATCAATTTCTGGGATGGTCACAGAAGAGTTGGAAGGGACCTTAAAGATCCGCTAGTTCCAACCCCCCCCTGCCATGGGCAGGGACACCTCTCACTAGTCAACTAGAAAATAAAAATCAATGGAAGTGCCCTGTTTAATAGAAAGGGATCATCAAGCTCATTTTTCTAAACAAGGCTTTACATAAAGGTAATGCCAGAAGCTCTCCCTGTGTTGGAGTGACTGGGAAGTAGCACCAGAGATCCTGTAACCTCATTTCTGAAATGGTGTCAGCTCCTCACTACACGGGTGAATGGTCCCAAAGCCAGAGCTGTGTCATTAATTAGGTCAATGTCACTAAATGACATTTAGCAAAGCAGAGTTTACCTGCAGCTCTGTCAAATTCTGGCCAAAAGAGCACCTTGAAGAGCAGAATTCGTACCTCAGAACTAATGGTCCAGGACCAGCCAATTCTCTGTAACCGTCTGAAGATCTTGACCACTGAGGGGCTCCCTGAGTCTCACTTTTACCTCCAGTTTCCCTCCTGTGGGCTTTCTGCCATCAAAAATCTGCAGGAACCACAAAAAAAAGCAGAGCAGTCAGTGCACATCCCAACGACAATGTCAAACTACAGTGCCTCAGGAAACCCCAAATTTATTTCCCCATCACTACAAGGTGGCAGAGATCACTACAAGGTGACTTGTGATGCTGGGAGGCATCACAAATCAGTGGCTCCTGGGGTTCAGAATTCAGCAGAGCAGGTTGCCCACACAACCAGTGGAGGTAGCTGCACCACCAGCTGCTGCAGCACCAGCTGCTCCATCTTCCAAGCCCTGCTGTGCACCAAGCCCTGATGTGCAAGTGGACTCCATGGGCAGCACAGAGGACACCCTGGGCAGTGTCCTGAGCATGGCTGTGATTCTTTAAGGTTGCACATAGGATTTTAGGGCAGCTCTCCAGCCAACTTGGCAGTCTTCACTAACCCAGTGAGCCAGCAACACTAATATCTTTGGGAATCACACGAATTTCTCATAAATAAAACTAAATTGATATAGAAAATTTGCAGAAGACTCCACAAGCACCACCAAAACAGCTGCAGGTAAGACAAGCTTGAAGAGGGTGTCAAAGAAAGAACAGCCATTTTTTTAACAAACTCCTCCAAGGCAAAACTATCAGGTGTTTACACATACATTCTCCAAACATTCATTTTCATTTTTGAGTTCAGATGCTACTCACTAGAACACACCTCACCCAGAAAACATACCTCAATGATCTCTCTGACTTCACATTCTGATTCCAGCTTCTCCAGTTTGAGGTGTGCTGTCCCCACCTGCTTGTCACTTCTGAAAAAGGACCTGTTTCAAAGAAACACTCCTTAATTGAAGGAGTAAGGTTTGCACAACATTCAAGAGAAAGCCAGTAAGAGGCCACCAGGACTTGCACCATCACAGCACCCAGGAGACCAGTCAAGACAAGATGCTGAGTTCTACCAACACAGCTGCAAGGGGCAAACTCTCAGTGAACTGGACTACAAGGACAAGATACAGACTCTTTTTTTTTCAATTACTCACTTGCAATCAAATTACAGATGAGGATAGTAGTGAAGAAAAACAATTAACCCAGGGAGCCCTGGTAATAGCAGCTTTCAGCCCTGTTCAGGGTGACAAGAAAGAATGGCCCAAGAGCTGGGACAGACACCTTCTGTAAGGGCTCTTTAACAGAGCAGGCTGAAAAACTCCCCAAGGAAGTTGCACCATTCACAAAACAAAGGTTTCACAGGCACAGGCTGGTTTTAGCAAACTGCTTATTAAGAAATCATCCCACAAATAATTCTGTTTCATTCTGATAAATCAAAACATTCCATTTCAATAAGCAGGAACACCTTATTCCAGCTGTTGTTTTGATTCACCTCCATCCTGGGAGTTTCAACAGTCAAGAACTGGAATTTTGGAATTTCTGATCTGTTGAAACTAAACACAGAGCATTTTTATACTGCAAGGAAGGCTTTTCTCTGCTACACTCACTTCTGTGTACAGCAAGACACCCATCTTTAGCTTCACAGAGATGGGTGGTGCATTCCATCCCAAGAGACTCCTTGAAGGAGTTTAAGACTAAAACAAACCAATTCCACAGAGGTGTTCAGCTCAAAGCACTGGATTTCTCTGCCTGTACCCAACTATTCCCTTGAACCTGTCTCCAAAAGGTAACATTTAGAGATTCTGGAGGCAGAAAAGCAGCCACAAGTTCCTCAATGGCTGATAAGAGCTGCCTATGAATATTTTTCACAGAAAGCCTTCCAGAGATGAGACTGTATTCTCCAAAGAGACAACAGTAGACTGTCAAAATAAAAGCAGTGAAGTTCAGAGTTTATTAGCTCACATGCTACAACACTTCCTTGGCTTCACAAGCACCCTAAAATGTAGAAGGATTACATAACTGTACTGCAGCATCTCGGCCACTTTGCTCATAAGCTTGAAAAGAGAATCAGCAATTCTTCTAGATGAATCTTTTAAAGCTTTTTTTTTTTTTTTTCCCATTTTATAATTCAAGGAACAATAAAGGCTGGTTCATCCCTGATCAGTTCTAGGGGGTTTGCAGTCAAAGATGTGAACTTGCTCTAGGCCATGGCTTTCCCCGGAGAAACAGCTCTGGGGAAATCTCCTTTTATCTTCAGAAGCTTTCAGGAGAGATTTGAGGAGAGACTTTTCTTTTGGAAAAACACACTGCTGAGTTTTTACTTGAAAGTGTTTTTTACACTGAAGTTTAATACATATGACCCAAAACAAGTCTCCTTTGCTCACTGAGAGAAATTAATTCCTGGGAGATAATGAGAGAGCTACCAGAAACCCCAAAACTCCCAATATCTACAGGCATTTCTGAAAGTTTTATTCATTTATAGCCTTGAAGAAAGACAGAGAGAAGAAAAGAGCGTGGATCACTTAAACCTCTCCTGGAAGGTGATCACTGGGCAATTCTGATGTTTCTTCTTCCCCGGGGGAACTGTCACCCCTCCCTCCATCCCAATCCAGAAACAAACATCTATTTCACTTGTTAGATTCCTGCTCTAACAGCAACAACACATCTCAGAACCACAGAAGGGACACCCTGCACAGGCTTCAGAGGGCAATCTGCAGCTGGCACACAGCTCCTCACTGAGGAGTGATTCCCAATGGCTGAGCTTGAGCCTGAGCTCAGACCTTAAAAACAAGCTCAGTTCCAGCTGGTATGGGAACAGGATATGCCCCAAATGAGCTGCAGGATGCAGAAGATAGGGAAAAACATTTTAAACAGATTTGAATAAACACTTAACAGCTCTATGCAAAAGAGAAAGGATCTCTAATAATGAAATCCTGAACAACAGAGCAGTCAGGACTGACAGAGTAAGAAAAACAGCTTTTGCTTCAACAAGGATACAAACAGAAGAACTGGAATACAAACAACAGGATTTTATCTCACAAATTAAAACATTTACAACTCAAAAATCATCTCAGAGGAGCTACAAATAATTTCTGCATGAATAGAAACAGAGCAGAGTATAAAGAGCTACCAGGACAAAACAAGGTCATCTAACACCTCACCCAAGTCAGACCACAACCAGCTCAGGGATCAGTGAATACAGGCCACTCCTGTTCTGAATAACTCAGTAATGAGCAGGCAGGTAGAACCAATACCCTGAATGTTACCAACTGTTAACATACAATTCAACACCCTGATCTCCGAGATAGAATCATAGAACAGTTTGGGTTGGAAGGGACCTTAAAGATCATGTAGTTCCAACCCCCCTGCCATGGGCAGGGACACCTCCCACTACATCAGGCTGCTCAGTGCCTTGTCCAGCCTGGCCTTAAACACCTCCAGGGATTGAGGGGGCATCCACAACCTCTCTGGGCAACCTGTTCCAGTGTCTCACCACACTCACAGTAAAGAATTTCTTTCTTATCTCTAGCCTGAATCTCCCCTCTTCCAATTTACATCCATTATTCCTAGTCCTGCCATCACGTATCCCTGCCTTTCCGTAGGCCCCCCTCAGGTATTGATAAGTTACTATGAGGTCCCCCCTGAGCCTTCTCTTCTCCAGGCTGAACAACCACAACAGTCAACCATGGATGTGACATTTAGTTCCACCACCCCTACCATGGGCAGGGACACCTCACACCAGACCAGGTTGCAAAATGCATCCTCCAGCCTGGCCTTAAACACCTCCAGGGAGGGGACAAGATGAGGGGACTCTGCCTCTCCCAAGACTGCCCAACAGTCTGCAGTGTTCAGTAAATAATGCAAGATAAGTACAAAACCAGCTCTACCATCACCTGCCATCTGCCTCACTGCTGTGTGAATGTGTTGCTGCCACTTGTACTTCATTATTCTTCTATGCTATCCCCATGTAAAATTTAAATCTTCTAGTCCTTATGACTAACACCAAATTGGTTAAGAGTCAAAATAATTTGGAGCTGGATCATTACCACCCCAGTCTCATCACTTCCTCTTAACTCACTCATCCTCAACTGACTGGCCAGTTATCAATCAGCTTCACCAGATTTTTGCCTTTTTTCCACCCCTGTGGGGAAGAAACAGAGCTCAGGCACATTCTGAAAGGAGCTCTCAGAATGAGAAACAGACAACTCTTTATTGCTGCCTTAAAGATTGTGCTTCACGAATTTCAGCTGCAACACTCTCTGCTAGAAGGGAAGAGCAAAGCACAGACTTACCCTTTATGAAATACTTCAAATTTAATTCCTTTGGACCGAATTGCTCGTCGTAAACTTCTGTGATTTCGGTTGATGTTCAACTTAAACAACTGGTTATATTCTGTGGTTAAGGTAGAGGAAAATGAAAGAAAGCTGTCAGACTATGTGCAGTGCTCAACTACAAACAGGTCCCCAGACCTCTATTTTTCCCAGTTTGTGAAAGGGTGTATCTGTATCAATCTCCTCAGGAGGTTATTGCAGTTATTAATAAGTTAGTGGCCCAGTAGAACTGTTTATCTGTCACCTCACAAGGACAGAAATCAAACTGCAGAAACACTGACTCATCATGAGGAGGTGACAGCAAACTACTGCAGAGCCCAAACTGGGGAATCTAGGTCCTTTTACTGAGTCTGTGGCCAAGAAAAACATACAAAATAATACAGAAAAAGCCTAGGAAGGCTGTAATGACTGCAAACCAGTATTTTCATAATGGAATTATTAATGTCTTAACACCAATTTCATTAATGAAACATGAATTAATGAGTGTGAAAAGAACTATGCTCTTTTATCAGGAGGTCTCATAATGCTGTACAAGTGATGTTCAGAGACTTCTCTGCTGGGCTACCCAGGGACACTCATCTCTGCCTGTCAGCCCATGAACCCACCACAGTCAAGCGGCTGCTTATGGGAAGATTTGCAACACAGCTCTCTGTATTGGAGCTTCAGGACTTCTGTTCCTAACAGAAAACACATACAAACTCAAAACTGTGTGTGTATATAGATATATTTCTTTTGAGATAAATTCACAGCTAGTAATTTGGGTACTGGATTCCAAGTTGTTTCGGTAGTAAATGGCTGCTTACTGCAAGAACTGAAGGAAAATAATCCACAGAATTTCAGAATATCAGGGATTGGAAGGGAACGTCAAGAGATCATCTAGTCCAATCCCCCTGCTGGAGCAGGAACACCCAGATCAGGTCACACAGAAAGGCATCCAAGTGGGGTTTTGAATGTCTCCAGAGAAGGAGACCCCACACCTTCTCTGGGCAACCTGTTCCAGTGTTCTGCCACAGTAAACTCACTCTGAGTGTGAGATGATTCATTCTAAAATGCACAATGAGTCTAATATGAGAATCCAATGACAAAAGGGTGTTTTTCAAAAGCTACAAATAGTAGGTTTCAAGAGATATTGTCTTAAAAAATTAAAAACTACTACTGTAATGATGCTTTGTCAGGTTTAAAAACGTTGGCTGAATAATAAAAATCCTGACAGAGTTGGCAATCTCAAAGGACACAAAATCTGATTGGAAAAGATCTGATCCATGGAGGCATTAAAATTAATAATTTAGCTTATTTAATAAAGAAAATTATTTATCTGGCAGGTCTCTCAGCAGGGATGACAGCCTGGCTGGTAACATGTTAATTTTACTAATTCATAACAGAGCAACTATAATGTGATGATTTTACTAATTCATAACAATGATTAGCACAAATATTGGGATGAGGGTGAAGAAATTGCAAGCACAGCTGGACTTCACCCTCCAAAACAAGGAAAAAAGGTGGTGTGAGGCCTCTGTCTTGATTCACAGTGGGAGAATTGGCCTCTACACTTCATTGCTTCCTAAGGTTTTCCCTTCTTTCCCAGAAAAAGTACTAACCTGGAGAGTTGGTATTGTTAATTACAGGTGTTTTACTCTTTTGAGGTTGCTCCTATCAAGAGAGATAAAACACATCACATACAGCCATCAGATATTGCTTCAAAATACAAAGCACTAAGCATTTTTATTACCAGCTCTTTTTAATACCCACACAAGAAACGTGAGGTTTAGGGGTTTATCTGAATGATAAGAAGAGTCATGATGTGCTCAAGACTAAAATATTTGGATTTCCTTGTAGTAACAAGTATAATACTAGATAAAGAATAAGCCAAAACATGACATTAAATGTAAAAGGCAGGGACAAGCAACATGGTCACACTCAGTTCAATCCAATCATCATCAAGTCACTGACTGTGGCTGTTAAACTCCATGATAAACTGAGCACGTTCCACCACACAGTAATTCTCTCCCCTCTGCATTAGTTGGAATAATAAGCTACACAAGGAATTCATCACAAATCATTCAGGGAATTGCCCTACTATTATTTTGCCTGACAACCAATCTGCCACCAAAATGAATTAACTTTTAACCTAGAGCTGAGTACAAACTTAATCTCTGGGGACTGAGCAAGGACAACGTGACCTAATTATCGAAGCTACTTTGCAAAACTGATTTCAGTTAAGAAGGAGAAAGGTGGTGCATGTGATGGTGGAAATCTGTTTGGTTTTTTTTTTAATAAAAATAGATTAAAACCTGATTCTTACTCATTTCCCAGAAAATATTTCATACAGACCAATTCTGTCTTCAGCCATCCCAGTGAAGGGGACTCCTCACATAATTCAAACCTGAGCTGACCATCACCTATAATTAAGTTTATTTTAGTGGAAGTTATATTTTGGAAATAAAATCAGGCAGCATGCATACAAAAAAGTGCCTTCCCTTTCTAGAAGAAAACCTGCACTTCCTCCTTGAAGCCCTCACAAGCTGATAGAGTGCCAAAAGGTCACAGGCTGAGGGACAGAAGAGTCAGGACACACTCACCGTACTCGGGTAGTGAAATTCAAACTTCACAAATGCATCCAGATCCTTTGGTGAGACACCTGGATGAGACAACAACCAGCCAAGGTCAGTATTTTCATTGCATCTGTAACACTGAGCAAGATCTTCATGAGCACCAAAATATCTCTTGCCAACTGCAAACCCATTCATGAAACTAAAGCCCAATGCTGGCATCCAAAGGGAAAATATCTCCTTTTCTTCATGCTGTTCTTAATCCTCAAACAGTCCAGCACAGGAGGTTTAGAAGCTCCCAGAAACATGGGGCTAAAAGGAGTAATGGTGGCAGGAGCAACTCCCTGTCTACTGAAGGGTCAACACACATTGAGGTGGTGCAGAGCTAGGGCAGGCACTCATCATAAAACATGAGATAAATGTGAAAGTTAAACTATGATCTAGTTGTGAGTGATTTTTCTCTTTTGTCCAGAGGGAACCTAAGATTCTCTTTATTCTTCGGTTTTGATTGTTTTAATTACTGTTTAAATGTTTCTGGGGGGCTTGAGCCTGAAATAGGGTTGCCCTGTTTTAATGAAGCAGTCTCCAAGGGAGAGAAATCTTGTTCTCCACTACTGTCCTCACTGACTCAAGAGCAAAAAGCCCACACATCCTTTAATGTACATACCTGGAGGAGCTGGGAGGTTTATTCCCCTGACAATAAGAAGGTGCATTTCTGTGCTGTTGAGCTCAGAAAATATCCTGTGGAAAAAAAAAAAAAAAAAAAAAAAAAAAAAAAAAAAAAAAAAAAAAAAAAAAGAAAAAAAACCCCTATATTGATCCCAGCAGCCCACCATCACTTCATTCACTCAGACAAGGATGCAACTGGTATTTCTCACATCTTTCCCAAGAGCCCACTTGTACACAGGCCCTGTGTGTAAACTACCAAAGGGCAAGGAAAGAGCACAAACCGAGATAAAAACAGCTCCGAGGTACAGAGAAAAGTGCCACCAACAAAGCCCAAAGACAACAGGATTGAGGGAGAAATAAAGAGGAAGGAAGAGTGGCAGAAGTAGCGGAATAGGATATGAAGCTGGAGATATTTTGAAACATAAGAAGCCAGAAGAGAAGTCAGAGAACAACTTTGTTCTTTAAGTTGTTGACACTGCCCTTTTAGGAATGCTGAGCCTAAACTTAAGTGCCACGCAAGTTTGCTGAGACCCACAATTCCCCAAACAAGAGCTAGAAACTGGAAAACTCATTCCAGCCTGCCTGCAAAATGCATTTCTTTTTCCACACCTTATCATTTTAAAGGTCCTTTCCTCAAAGTGATGGCTTGGGGGATCCATTCCTTGCGCTCGTGCAAGCTGCAGGATTTCCATGTCCTTTTTACAGCCTTGTGCCATTTTCTCAAACCTACAGAAAAGTCAAACAAACAATAGGAAAACCTCACACGCACTGAAACATCAAACAGGGCATCTGCCAGAGACAGGCCACAGAGTAAGCCTCACATCAGAGGTCTGAGAGCAACCTGGAGACACAGACCTCGTGGTTGCTGATGCTTCCACATAATGAGAAGCTTCTCAACCATTATCTTTAGGGGAGATCAGGCAGACCCAAGCCAGAACTGAGCACACTGACGTGATCAACAGCAAAACAGTGGGTCTTACCGAGTTGTTTCTGCTACATTTCCCAGATGCATGAATTGCTTGGAATACTGCAAACATCTCTGTCAAGAGAAACAAAACTGAGCAAATTCAGATGCACTCAGTAATCCTCACACACATATTTCCCACTGATAGACAGTTCTGAGATTGATGACATCCTAATTCAAGAAAAACCGAAAGTTTTCCCAAGTCACCCAGAAAACTCCCCCTCACCAAGTCCAAAGTTGAGCAAGAATTTGACCTGTTCTGCCCTATTACTCTTTAATCACTTAATTTCCAGGTGCCAGGTTCATCCAAGAGCTAGGCTTAACCAACCAGGTACCACTTTCAAACTTGAGTGCTCTTATTTAATACCCATAACTTGACAGACTCACACCTCCAAGCACACTCTGACTTCAACTAGTAGAGAACTCTCAAAAAGGTTCCACTTGAGGATACACCAAATTAGAAGTATTATAGAAGAAAAACCAATAGACCCCAGAGAAACAATGATGGGATAAAAATATTAATAAAACAAAGAACTTTTTTAAAAAAAAAAACAACCTATAGCATTTATAAAAAAGGTAACATGGTCACCTCATATTGATCCCTCAGCAATTTTACAAGCTGTGCATATACTTCATCAGCTTTCTGAGACAGCCTGACATCATCATGGTGTATGAAGATAAAACCACCCTCATCATCTGTAGGGGGCGATGGCAGCTGCAACAAAAGAACATCACATTTCAGAGTCTTTATAGAAAAAAAAAGTATACAAAAAGCATTTAGAATGTACGGAAAGGTCAGGGAAGGGAGATGGGTTGTTCTTCTCAAAGCAATTCCAGCCCAGCCACTACTAAACCCTACAAAGTATTTTATAGGTTTAGTTCCCTGATTACTCAGGTCAGGAAAGATACTGCAGTGCAGTTTGGCTTTGCCATCTACTCAAGAACCAGGAGAAACCAGGGCATCATTGTATCATGTGCACCTGGATCCTCATTCCAAAATGGAGTTAGGACACAGCTAAGAAATGTAGAATAATATAATAGTTTGGGTTGGAAGGGACCATCAAGATCATCAAGTTCCACCCCCCCTGCCACAGGCAGGGACACCTCCCACTACATCAGGCTGCTCAGTGTCTTGTCCAGCCTGGCCTCAAACACCTCCAGAGAGGGGGCATCCACAACCTCTTTGGGCAACCTCTTCCAGTGTTTCACTACCCTCACCGAAAAGAATTTCTTTCTTATATCTAGCCTGAATCTTCCCCCTTCCAATTTACATCCATTATTTCTAGTCCTCCCATCACATATCTTATTAAAAAGTCCTACCCCTGCTTTTCTGTAGCCCCCTTCAGATACTGAGAAGTTACTCTGAGGTCCCCCCCGAGCCTTCTCTTCACCAGGCTGAACAACCCCAACTCCTTCAGCCTGTCCTTGTAAGGCAGTTGCTCCAGCCCTTTGATCACCTTTGTGGCCTCCTCTGGATCTGCTCCAACAGCTCAATGTCCTTCTTATGTTGAGGCCTCCAGAACTGGATACAATATTCCAGTACTCCAACTCTAAGCCCAAGGAACACTTCCAAAGAGCATGGTTTAGGTGTGCCATTGGAAATCAAGGAGAAAATGGTTCATAGAGACTACATTTTCTCAAAATCTGGCGCACTTGAGGAGCAACAAAGGCAACAAAACGAATCAGAGTTCAAAGTACGAATACAGGGGAAATTCCCTACTTATCACTTGAGCAAACTAATTTAATTTGTCTCAAAAAATATTTATTCAATGATTTACTGTTTGGAGGTAAGCACCTTGATGTCCAAGAAAATGAAATAAAGTAGAATATTAACAGTCCCACCAACCTTGGAAATATCAACAGGTTTTCCAGATTTTGCTTGCTGAATTTTTGGGTCAAAGCTCTTGGCTGTTCTGAGATACTTCTTAGCCTGTTCAAGGTTATTTTCCTTCTTTGCTTTGATGGCTGCCTTCATGTATTGTTTCTTTCTGTTCTCCAGAAATTCCAGCTGTTCCCTTGCTGAAAAATAATTGTGTGAAAACCTTCACTCATCTGGCACTTCCATAGCCCTGAAACAGGCTTATCACATTCAGTTTACAGGCAGAAAAAGGTCAGTAAATGTATAGATAGCAACTAAGGACATTTCCTTACTGCACTTAATTGTTTCTTGGCCACTTTCCATAAAAAGAAATTTCCTTCTATCATGGCTTCTTTCAGCAAAAAAATTCAGCACATCCTAAATGTCACAACAGTAATTACAGCCTCTTATTTGCAGACAAAGTCCAGCTCAGTTGATTGGTCCAAAGGAAAGGGTAAAAATCAAACTTTCAGCTTGACATCCTAATGTCTAAAAGACAGCAAATATTATGATTATCTTACACACTAATTTCTTCCCTCCCATCTGATCTGCCAAAAAACCCCAGAGATGAAGCAATGGGTGCAGGCATATGGAGAAATACCCACCTCTGCTTATTCATAACTCCCTTCCTCTTAGTTTCTTATTCTTGTGTCTCCTCTTTCCTTCCCAAAACAGTAAGAAAAGATTCTGCAATAGGTCAGTGCATCCTGCCTCTTCCTATCCCTCACTCAGAAAATGGTGCAGCAGGAGCTGATTAGAGCCATTTTCAAAGGTTGCCTTCACCTCTGCACTCTGCTCATCACTACACAAGCCTGACAAGACTTGTGAGATGTGTGTGTCTCAGCGAACAGGCACACCAATGACTCTCACACTGCATTTGCTGCTGTCAGGTGATAATGAACTTATTCCCATCCTTGCAGAAGAACCTGCCACCCTGCTGCTCTAAGCAATTTGCCCAATCAGCCACAACCAAACTAATTAGACAAGGTAGCTAGCGTGGATTCCACAGAGACAAAGCCCACGAGACACAGAGTACAGGTATTTTCAAAGAAACCATAAGAAGAGTGGAGTGAGCAAAGACATTAATCCAGTTGTTCTTGGCTCCTTGACCTTCCTGATACAGGCCTTAAGTGCAACTGCTCTGCTCTTACACCTTGAGCTCTCCAACAAGCAAAAAGAGAGTTTTTTACATTGACTGATCAGCTACGGGCAGCTGTAAAATGTACTGCTTAATTCCAGGGGAAAAGAATTACATAAGGATCCCAGAATGCACTCTGTCCAGTGAAATATAGCTTTATAGTAGTGAAGTACTAATATTTTGTTGTGAAAAACTGAGAATCTGTCCAGGTTCATGTTGCACCTTAATGGCCTTCTATTAAAATACTTGAAATAGCCAGAAGAGGCTGCAGTAATACCAGAGACTAGGCATCACTGATTCCTTCACAGAGCTTAAGTCTAAGGCAATTCACTTAAAAGATTAATGACAGTTAAAATTTCATCAAAAAACACCCAGTCTCCTGAGGATTTGTAGATTTTTCCAAGTCAAAATGGGCAAATACTGTATTTAAGTGGTCTTTACAAATCATGAAATTAATCACTCTGCAAAACAACTCACACAAGCCAACCAGATAGCTCTGCTTTACTCTGAGGGAACCAGCCAGGGCAGAATGGAAAAAGAATGATGGTATCATAGCCAAGCCATTGCAAGAGGATCAGTGAGACACTCAGCACCGGTGGTGTGTGCCCAAATTACACCATGAGGGTGGGGTTGGCCCTTATTATCTGTGTAATTAATCTTTAACAGACAGCTATTCAGCAGGGTTGGAACTAGATGATCTTTAAAGTCCTCTACAACTCAAACCACTCTATGATTCAGCTACAGCAGGACTAGAGATTGATGGACTACCACAACATGCCAGTGTGAGAGCCTTGGATGAAGCACTGGGCTTGATGTGGGAAGCTGCATTAGATCGATGAATAATTATTCACACAGTGTGAATAATAATTCACACTGGCAAGCCATCCATTTTAATGGGAGTATAGGTAGAGTTCAAATGTGAGCTGAGTTAACCATCACAAATCAATGCACTTGTTACTTCAAAATTAATTAGAAACCAAATCACCCTTATATAATTGCACATGCTGCCAATGTGTAATAAAGCTGAAAGGCTGGTCTGGACCTGCCCTGTGGCAGATGCATAGATTGAGACTCCTGGCAGAGGAAATCTATGCTAAACATTCACAGGCTCCTTTCTAAAATATCATGAAAAGTAGTCTTGCCAAGGTATTAGACTAAACTAGTGCAAATGACTTGCACATGGATCAGTGGGAATGATGATCCCTTCACCTTACCAGCTGGTGAGAGACGATCCATTGAGTCTGCCTTGTGCAGGCTGGAGAGTGACGTAGCCTTTTTGACATGCTCAGGAGAGCTCTCCTCCTCAGCTACAGCAGATGGCACTGTAATTGGCCTCACAACTTGAGTCGGCTTTCCAGGCAGCTGAGCAGGCTTCTTGGCAACCGGGGCCTGTGTCAGAGCTTCGTTCTAGCATAACAAAAGAGAATTTCATGTTAAATACATAAAATTTATCCCAGAGTTTAAGACAGCATCTCAATTACCACCATAATTTTTATTGCTCTGTCCCTTCTGGTATCACTTTTGAGGGGAACGCAACATTCCAGCCAGCAAATTATGACTTCTGGGAGTTTATGAGCCATGCCACACCAGAAGGCAACTGATCTATGCAAGCATCAGATCCTGGTATCAAAAAGAATGTTCAGTAAGGCAGTGACTTCAAAAAAAAGCAGCTGCATGCAGAAAAAAACACCATCCCAGAATTCTGTCCATTACAGGCTACTCTGGCTGAGAGCACAAACCATCAGCAACCAAATCCAGAGAGAAAAAGAAACCAAACCAAAGTCTACTTTTTGTCAGGCAGAACCAGCCTTTAAAGTGTTGAACATCCTGGGGAAGAACAAACAGAGGAACTACTGGAATAGAGGATCAGAGTACGGGTTTAAGCACTTTAGAGCAATGTAAAGGGGTGGCCAGGGTCTGAAGTGTTTGTTTTGAAAAAATAAACCCCATATTATTATAAAACCCAGTTACAAAGGAGCCAAATTCTCATAAATATGTAGGCTCTCTGGGTACAGACTGCATTAGCATCTCACCTCTCTTTCTCTCTCCCTTATACTGTAAAGCAAACCAAAATTACTATTAAGGATCCAGCACTATCCAGACTTCTGGGAGGTGTATTTCATCTCGGCACCTTTGCTTGTCTGGAAATCTCTACACAACACAAGAGACAACATTTTAACTTTTATACCTCCTACTAAGAAATACTAACCTCCTCCTCTTCATCATTCTCATCCATGTTTGCCAGCTTGCTGGCATTTTCCAGAACAGCAGCTACTGTACTGCCTCCATCCGCTGCTCCAACTCCAGGAAGAGGGGGGAATCCTGAGGAGGAAAGGAATAGAGAGATGCATAAAATCTATATTCTATTTTCCACCCTTCTTTTCCCTAATGCTATCTCTACCCAAGCATCTATTATCTAATACAATTCAGAATTCAGCATAACTAGACTGAGGCTGAGGCCACAAAGCTTTGTGAAATAAAATCAGAGTGAGTGGTGGGCTTAAGACTAGATCTTTCAGAGATACTCAGGCTTAAAGGAATGATGCTAAAATGATGCAACAACAGAGCACAGTTTTCCAAGTTGACAGACTGGTAGCCAGCCAAGGAACCTCAAAGCCTCGAGACTTTGTTAATAGAGACACTTCCATAACCAGGCGAAGAATTTAGTCTCTCTTTCACACACAGGAGGACAGTGGATTGTAAAAAAAGTTTGGCTGGCTTTTCCCCCCATCACTGATATGGGACTTCAGCTGGCCCACAGTCCAGCAGAATATTACTGCTGACATCTGGGTAACACACCAAGCCTTTGCTGAAAATCTACTGCAATGCAGAGTTTGAAAAGTAAAGCAGGATCATAGCACTTCACTAAAAAATCTCCTTCCAGTAAACTAAGACCAATGCATCCCAAATTTACTCTTCCTACAAGAGCGGGCAGAGAGGACAAATGTGACATTCTCAGCAACCATCCATGGTGAAGTTGTTTAACTTTTTGCAAAGAGGGACAGTTTGAAGTTCAAGTCCTGTCAAACAGGCAGTCAGTAGCCAGGAATATTCAGCACAGAGGGATAACTTTGGAGCACCCTTATATGCAGTTTCACAACAGCAAGGCCAGCCCACACACTAAGAAAGAAGAGGTGTTGCACAGGATGAAGAGGCAACATCTGTGTTCAGGACCCAGTAGATGCACAAAAATTGGTATTAAGACATTTTGCATTCACACTTACCAGGAGGAACAGGCAGTTCTGAAAAATTCACTTTTCTCCCTGCTTTATGCGCTTTTATGGCATCCTGGTATTGCTGTAAACACAGGCACACAGTAAGACATAAAATCAAGCTGACCACAAATTTGTACCCATTTGTATTTAAACATTGTGGGAAACACAGTATTTTGCTGCACGTGTACTGTATTTCTAATTCCTCCAAATGTTTGACAGCTTCCACGCTGGAGCTTTTTTCAAACAGAAGGACAAGGCACTGAGCAGCCTGATCTAGTGGAAGGTGTCCTTGCCTATGACAGGGGGGGTTGGAACTCGATGATCTTTAAGGCCCCTTCCAACCCAAAACTATTCTATGATTCTATGACAACACAAATTATTTAAAGCCTTGAAAAAGTCTTCAGCAAGAGAATGAATGAAAATGGCTTGGAATGCTTCTGCCTTACCTTGGCTATCCTCTCGTGCATCCTGCCTTTGCGGTCATCCCCATTTGCTTTAGCCTGTGCTGCTGCTGACTTGTACTTCTCAAGTCTCTGCTGCAACGCTTCCAGCACTGTTTTTGGCTGCTGTAGGGAAGCTTGAAGTAAGACAGACAATGAAATCACATCATTCAGATTTCAGAATGTATGAGCTGCCTTTTTCACTCCCTTCCTCACTTTCTTCCAAAGAGAAAAACATCACTGCAAAGCCTAACTATGAATATAACTCTCCTAAAGGAAGTTTATTAAATTCTACTTTCATTTATGAAAAAAGATAAAAAATAAAAGAAAAATAAAATTTTTTAAAAAAGTACAGGTGGGATCAGCAACAAACACTACTCAGGAATGTAATTTGGGTTTATTCAATCCCACCTCAGTTACAGTGGGACAGGGCAAAGCTTAAAGTGCCTTCCCAGCCCTGCTATTTTTACAGCTTGCTACAGAAAGCCAAAACTCCTACCTGAAGCATCTAGGGTGTAAGGTTCAAGTTTTTTAAGATCTTGGGAACTTCCCACTGGAGCTGGTACCTTTTGCTTGGATGCATCTTGTGTGTTTCCTAGGCTTTCAAGATCTGCAAAGAAAGGAAAGTAGGAAGTTTCACCCTGTGCTCCATAAACAGTAGATCAACCTATACTACTCAGAAAACCTATCATTGATCCTATCATTTTATTTGAAAGCTTTGTGGCTACAAGACAACATCTACATGGCCAGGTAAGCCCAAGGTTCTCATTATTTAGAGGAAATGCTTTGTAACAGAAGAATCTCAAGTGCTGGTTTAATTCAGGTTAGTGCTGCTCGAGGGGAAAAAAAAAAAAAAGTAATCCCAGTTCAAGTATTCCAAGAATTTTCTCCCCACAATATAACTTGGTATCTCAACAGATAGAAGGAGTGAACAAGATTGCTAACTGACTAAAATAACCTACTAACAAAAGGGTATTTAAAAAGGGAATCAATACCACTTATTCAGACACCCAAGTTTTTGGCATTGTGTAACAGTGGTTATTTCAGAAAACTTAAAAAATAACTGCTGTAAAGATCTTGCACTTTGAAAAGCAAAATTACACCTTGAGTGAAGTTTCTCTGTTGTGTCATTTGGAGATCAGTTTATAACTTAGGGAATCAAAAACCTCATGATTTACTGAAATCAAATAACCTGTCATTTAATTTCTTAGAACAACCTGTTTAAGTTGTTTGAAACACTGAGTTGCACTGATCAAATATTAATGGGTGGTGATGATACTACATTTTTTTCTAAATTCTCTTGCAGTGATTGAAGTATAAATATTGGTGATTTGTTTTTAAGATTTTGTTTGTTGGTCTCTTAAACTGAAAGATCATGAACTTTACTTGAAACACCATTAATTATTACAACAAACTTTAAAAATGTGCTACTGCCCTTCATTCCCTTCCACTACAAATACTGGCTGCTATCATCTAACGTTATAAAAATAGGAGTATTAGACACTGATACCTGCTTGAACCTGTAATTCACAGAGAACAACTTTGATAAAACTAAAATCACCTCATTTTTTTCCACTGGTCTTGAACAGAATTTGAATATGCAGCAAGCCTCAGAATTAAATCCTCTTCAGTTCTTTGCAATCAAATTCAGAATAATTTCACTACAGCACAGTGAAACTTCTAAAATGTTAAGCTTTTGGTTTTGTTTTTTTTTTCCTAGGATGTTCCTTACCCTGAGGAGATGGAGGCATGTTCTGGAGGTCTATCGGCTGCCCATTATCCAAAGCTTCCAGGACCATATTAAATTTCTAATGTAGGAAAAATGAAGCATAATATATATATTCTAGTACAAAATTTACCAGGTGCCATAATGAAGATCAGACATTGAATGCATGCAGGTACAGCACATGCATTTCTGGTGTGCATACCTTGCCTGCTTTCATGTATTCTTTTGCTTTCTCCAGGTCCCCCTGCTGCTTGGCCTTCAGAGCTGCTAATTTATACTCCTTCTGCCTCATAAGAAGTATTGCTCGTGTCCTGTCCTTTTGGAGATCTGTGAGAATGAAATAGTGCTGAGACTCAGAGTACACAGGTGTATACTCAGATCAGCATTGGCTCTCCTTTGCTTTCAATCACAGCCACCTTACAAAAGTCCTCAAGCCCTATAAGATCTAACAATCCCTCTTCCCAACTGAAGAAAAAAAAAAAAAAACAGAGCCAACATGAAATGTTTAGAGAAAGATAATGAGACAGTGCATCCAAGAGCTCTATAACAATAACTGATTCCACTGCCAGAAATTCAGCATCCCACTGACAACTCCATCAGCAACATTCAGCAGGGGAGTTCCAACAGAACAAGTGCTTTGCTGCACAATGCAAGCATCAAGAAAAATGTAGCATTAAAATAGTGCTTAGCCTCTAAGATCACAATACCTGTTTCCATGGTAGGACTAGAAGCAGCATGGCCCTGTGGAGACTCCAGATGCTGCATTGCCTCATGGGAGGTTTTCTGTTCATCCTCCACAGCAGAATCAGCTTTATTCTCTGCTAGGACACTGGATGAATCTCCTGAATTCTCTGCCTCTGCTCCCATGGCTTGAGGTAAGTGAGAAGAACTCTTCCCTGTTGCAACAGGAGGTGGCATTTCTTCCTCATTGATTTTTTTGCCTTTCTTCACTGCAGCCAGCATGGTCTCTAGTGTCTGGCACAGACAGAACAGCAAAGTTGGTGAGTATTTTCATCAAAGGTATGATTAGCATAAAATAATTTAAAAAATTATTCAAACAAATTCACTCCTTTATTTGCAAAGGGATCTACTACACACATCACTACATATTGCTGCCCTTCTGCTCTTCCTTTTTCTGCAAGCTCAACTTCAGTACTACCAAAAGGTGTCTGATTATAAAAGCAACACAATGCAGAGGACCTGCTGCACAAACTTGCAAGTACCTGCACACCTGGAGTTATTGGACAGTTGATGTGGTCCACTCAGCTTTGTCACAAAAAGTGACAGCAAGGAAGGCATTTATACCAAATTTAGGTGCAATTTATCACAATAAAATCCACTACACTGAACTGTCACTGCTTGTATTAGGGAGGGAAGGAGTCTGCAGACCTATTTAATGCAAAGAAAAAAGCCATTAAGTACTAGCAAAGGAAATGGAGCTTCAGCTGGCAATCTATAGCAAGAAGTTCTCACCATCAGTAACATGGTAGTCTTTTTTTCAAAAAACCCCTTTCTTTGGTCATAAATATTACCTTCCTCAGCATTTATTTATTTTTAATTTATGGTTCAGAGAAAAGACCACCATATACTTCAGGCCAAAACTGTATGTTCACTTCTTTCATCTTCCAAAGAAACTGAAATAGAAGCACAGAAAGACAACCACCACTACAAAACCCCATCACTGATGAAATTACTACTATTTTTGGTTAGCTGTGACATTGTTTGACCTATTAAGAGACACTTTGGACTGACTGTGAGATTGGGGTTCAGACCAGTACAGCAACCCACACACAGCTCTCTATTTTCCGTGTGTGGGATGACAGACTGACTAGAAATGGAATTAAACACTGAGATTAAAGTCCACAGTTCCAAGAAGTACATACAGGAGATAACTGCACAGAATTTGTTGGCATGTCATTTTGCTAATTAAGGAACCGGGAGCTTTGAAGTGAGATCTAATCTATTATCCTTAGCTGCACTGCTTAGGCACAAGGAAACTTCCTACTCCAAAAAATAAAGGAAGTGGCAAACAGTACACTAAATTTCCTTATTGAATGAAGTAAGCCAGTTTGCCTTTCTCTGAAAGGTAAGGTGGTTTCATCTACATTCTCTTCAGAGCTAGCAGCCAGTGCACCCATACAGAAATCTCCTTTCATGTGCATTTTCCTTCCCTGGGTTTGGCTTTAGTTTTCATGTGCGATTTCCTTCCCTGGGTTTGGCTTTAGTTGTTCCCTTTGTATCCTAAGATACAGGGCAGTGACTGAAACATCACCTTCTCCTTTGCTCAACAAGCTGCTGCTGTCTGCGGTGATGCAGGAGGCCAGAGGAAAGCAAAGAGGAAAATAAAGGCACTCTGCACAGAGTTAATCACCCAGCACTATCAACTAACTACCAGCATGCCACCTGGCTGAGAAAATGCAAAGTTGAAGCTCTCCTTGCTGTAATTTTTAATGGCTTTAATGAAATATCCTCCTTTATTCATTTTCAAGTACAGCCAGCACACTCAGGGAAAGGTATTATCTTCCTTTGTCTCACAGAACTCAGTAGAATGTGAGTACCTGAAGTGATGACCTACCAGGTTTACATGCTAGGAAAGCTGCTGAAATTAAGGTAACACTGAGCAACCATCACAGGTCAAAATCAGAGCTGGATGGATGGGTTCAACATCAGTATTTACCACAAACTGCCTGTTCAACACAAAGCTGATGCACAAAAGGCATTTTAAGTTATGCTTTGTGTATTTGCCACATCAGACTAGTAGAAAATAACAAGAAATGCTTTTCAAGTAACTCAAGGCTGTATATTACAACTTCTCTCCCCTTTCAACAAATTCACACATCTGGAAAGACTCTGAACTACACCGGAGAACTGACTTTGTCTCCCCCCACATTCACATACCTGAGGAACTCAACTTACCTTCAGGCCTCTCTCATATCGGCGTATTTTGGCACTCTCACCTGACTCCTTTGCATTGGAAATGGCTGTCTTGTAGTCAGCAATTCTCCTCTCTATTGTCTGCTGCAGCTCACTACTAACAGCTGCAAGTGAGGCAGTCTCAAAAAAAATAATAAAAGAAAACAAGGAAAAAAACCTTATTTCATCCAACTATACAAGCTCTGAAAAACAAATACTCCTCTCCACACAAGGTCTTGTTCATTGAGAGCACAAGGATGAAACAGTCTCTAAAACAGAGGAGCTCTTGTACTACACTAACGGTTCCTGGATCCACCTCTGGAGAAGAATGGGTGGAGACATTTAGAAAACTCACAGTTGCAGGGTAATTGGAGCCATGTGGTTAGGGAGTAGGTGAGGAGAACAGAGAAGTCTCTCAAACACCACAAAACAGAGCATGTGAAGAGGTATTTTGGCATAAGTCTTGACTTTTTTCCTTTCTTATTTTTGAAACATGGTGTTTTACTCCCTTTTGGGTTTTTTCAGCCTGGTTTTACTACAAGAGTTCTTTCTCTTCCTCCTATAGCCTAGAATTAGTTCAACAGCAGCCTGAGTGAAGTTATGAGCAGCTACTTACAAACACACACTGCAAGAACTTTCAGATGGCTACTGATGTAATTAATGCCATTATCTCTAGAGAAATGCCCAATTAATGGGCCCAATGCAGCAGGGCACTGTCTAGCACACAACAGAAACTCAGCAGTAACTAAATAAACCATCTCACTGCATGAGGATTGACAAATTAAGCAGAGAAAGCTAATGCTACTGAGAAAAATTCCACAGAGATGCCAAAGTTGTGAAGTTATAACAAGCCTCACAACTTCAGCACACACTCTGGAACTTCAGTCTGTGTGCTCAGTTTTTGTATAAAGGACAAGACGTGCTTGATTCCAACTGTTTATCTCCTCAATTCTAAGCTAACATTAAAAATTATACTTTAAGACAAAGGAAAAAAATCACCCATAATAATACAGCATTGATTTTCACAGAGAAGACAGCAACAGTGTAGTTTTTCCCATCATGGAGAGTGAGAAGATCAGGAAGACCTCTTTAGGTCCTTGTTTGTGATCCCCATATATGCTGCAGGACAACCGTGATTTAGTAAAAATGTCAGGAACATGAAACTCTTTCCTACCTGTGTTTGCAGTTCAGGTTCATCTGTGGATGGCTCCATTGTGGTTTCATCTTCACAGCTTCCTGTCTCACCTTCCTCCCCCAGAACTTCCTGCAGTTCTGCCTATAGTAAAAGCCAACAAAAGGTGTTTCCACAAAATCTTCTTTTTCCTCAAAAGGCAAAATAAAATCAAGTCTCAAACTCCAAAACCTTCCGAGTCCAAACAGAAAGTCTAAACATCTCATATTCTGCTACTCTGTTTTATTTTTAATTAAAAATTGAACTGGTTCCACTTGTATTCAAAACAGAAAGCCAGATACCACTCAAAAGCCCCACTGCAGCTCCAGGATCACCACACAAGACTGTGAGGCTGGAAAAGTTTAGAGAAGTACTTCTACAAAAATCATTAAAACATAAATGGGAAATTTCCAAAAAGTATCTATTAACAACAACAGTCAAAAATAGTGCTTAACACTCCTTCCCAAAACCGAGCCAACTAGACCACTCACTGAAACAGTAAAGAATTTATTGAGAGACACCCTCTCAGGCCAATCACTATTGGAAGCAGGAGAAAAAAGAATGAGACATCACTTCAAGGAGAACATCCCTGGCTGTATTTTAACAGCTGACATTGAGCAGGATTCCAGTTGTTCCCCCCACTTCTCCAAGACCCTCACACATATAAATGTTAGGAAAACTCTTACTTTGGTGCACAGGGGGGGTGGATTCTGCAAAGCCTTATACCTAATAGAAGATATTTGCAGTGTTTTAGCTTCTTACCACAAATTTAACAACCATTTTTGCTACATGCAGTTCTCTGTTATACCAAATAAAAAGCACAACAAAGACATGCTAAATCTTTTTGCTAATAAAGTTAGGCATACCAGCAGGTCTGTATCTTGCTCTAAGTCTTCATCATCTCCTTCTTCCTCGTCATCTTCATTCAGGTCCTTCATACACTCTGCAGCCATCCTCTCAATATGATCCATTGGCAAAGGAGCTGTAAAAAAGAAACCACAAGCAGTCATAAACCCTAAGTAACACTTATGCACTCACTGGGTATAAATTTTAAAGGAGTTCTACCAGCTGAAAGACAGCAGTGATTTCTTCTCTTGCATCCCCTTTGATAATGTCATAGGGAAATGAGATTATATTCATGAGTAAATGGCAAAGACTGGGGAAATAAACATCCAGGAAAAAAGCAATAACTGGTGCTTCTGAGAGTGACAGTGGAGGCAGGTAATATGACAAGGAAAATGACTGCATCCAATAACCTAGCTCAGAAATTAGATCACGGGGAGAAATTATGTCTGTTTACTAATGCAAGGAGTCTGAACAAACTATGACAGACTAGCAGATAAGGTTGTACACAACAGCATTCAGAAAGAATGGCCACAAAAAAAAGATACCATGGTAGGTTTGCACAGTAATGACATTTAGGACTCCATAAGAGAATTTACTTGTTTTCTACATCAGATACTTCTGCAAAGCCACACACAGCATACACAAATAGAATGCTCCAAGTCATGCCATCATAACTGTCCCAAGAGCAGCAGCAGAACACTGCAGAGATCTGCTAAGCAAATCAGAAAAAGTGCTATTCCTTCTGCCTCTCTAACAACATTTCTTCATTGCTGTCTCATGCCCATGAGATTTTCCCTTTTCCAAATTTTTCTCAGCTCAGTTCTCATGCTATTTCTTTTCAAGCTTCTGGTTTTTACCCTGGAAACTCTACTTAATTCCTCCTTGCTGTGTTCTCATCTTCACACTGTGCCAACCACATCTCCTTTAACTATGAACTTCCTCCACACACTCTCAAAGGTGGAGCTATTTGCACACAAATCCCAGCTGTCCACCTAAATCCCTTAAATACTTCCCTGTGCAGACACATGACTGTGACTCACCAGTACCAGTAAAAGCTGCATAAAATGTAGATCTTCAGGAGAGACTTTTACAGTCAATTTAAATGGATCTCATCTGTACCCAGCATTTGCTGAATCAGCTGAAAATTAATGCAGGTACAAAGCTGTTTCTGTTCAAACAATCTAATTTACCAAATCAGTGTTTCAATACCTCTATATATAAATATCAACATATATTTGACCCTTAGTAAAACTCTGCAGCTGGGATAGTAGGCCATATCCAAAGGCAACAGGCTGTGATTCAGGGGTCAGAGTGTTTCCACATAAATCCCAGTAGATGGAGAAAAGTCAACCAAACCTCCTTGGATGGTTGGTTTAGCCCTAATCCAGTACAGCGAGTTGAGGCAAGAATTTCAAGCATCTGCGTGGTTGACCCAACTGGCATTTATCAGTCACAGACAGCAGAGATCTCTGTACTTAAGATGTTGCAACAGCTCAGCTTTTGCTGCCTGCACCTGCAGCTCAGGAGAGATCACTATTCCACTCCCCAATCAGAGTTCTATGATTTAAATCCAGGAGTAAATTACTATAACCCATGCTCAGGCAAGAACCAAGCACTAGTATGAAACATGTCCCCTTCTGAACAGGATCTGTTTCTCCTCTGTCCTTAACCATATCCTCCTCCTTCCCAGATGCCAGCCTGCACCTGGTTCCCATCACACAACGTGTCCCCAACTCTACACTTTAACCAGGTCTCAGGACTCCCCTGTGCCAGTTGCTCATCTTCCACGAGATTCTAATCTCCTCACTCCCAATTCTACCAGGAAGAAACAGAACAGCTGAAAATGACTTTGCAAAAATGGTTTCATGAGCCATAACATGGCAGGTAAATGTTAATTTTGCAGTGTCTGAATTCCTTCTTATGAACAGAGACTGAAAAAACACATGAAGTGATACGATCAGGGCAGGAAGGAAATCAGCACTTGAGAAGGTGACAACAACTGAAGAGCTTTTGACACAGATTCATCCTTTAAACACTACCCTGCATGTTTTAACCATGAGTAAACTACGTCCAGTGGCAGAAATTTCACTACTGTGCTGATTACCTTTAAGGAAATTACTAAAACCTAAATCTGGAGAGTGGAAATTAGAAACACAGAACAGAATCATAGAATAGTTTGGGCTGGAAGGGACCTTCAAGATCAGCTGGTTCCAACTCCCCCCCCCTATAGGCAGGGACACCTCCCACTAGATCAGGCTGCTCAGTGCCTTGTCCAGCCTGGCCTTAAACCCCTCCAGAGAGGGAGCATCCACAACCTCTCTGGGCCACCTCTTCCAGTGTCTCACCACCCTCACAGCAAAAAACTTCTTTCCTATCTCCAGCCTAAGGCTCCCCTCTTATAATTTGCAACTACTACTCCTAGTCCTGCCATCCTGTACCCTAATAAAAAGTCCTACCACAGCCTTTAAATTATTTAAATTTAGTTTTAGACACAAACACCTTCTTTGTCTCTCATCTATTACATCATTTAGAGGGCTGTTTTTTCTAAGTACTTAAAAGTTTTTAATTTCCTTCCTGCTCTGTATGAACTCCAACTTTTACAGGCAAATGACTTCAGAGCTGGAAGGCTGTGAGCAACTCTTCTTTCCAGCATCTCTCACATTCATAGCAAGCTCCTTGCCCGGTCTCAACCATTTGCTGCCAGCCTTCCCTCACAGCCACAGCAGCACTCAAACAGGCAAGCAGCAAACCAGATCAAGGAGCTCATTCAGCTGAAAACCAAGCACAACAATGGAAGTTTATTTTTACAGATCAGCCTCCTGCACCAGCTCACCCTGCAGCTCCCTGTGTACCAGCTCAGAGGCAGAGCATGCTCAGTAGAGACACCCCCTCTTAGCAGCAGCCCTCACTACAGCAATGCTGTAAAACCCTTAACTGCTGCACATGAACACACCAGACTAAACAGATGCTTAAAACAGTAAGAGTAATAATGATCCATTCCAAGAGACATTCTAACCTCCTGCAATACAAGCTACAGGACTCCCCTAGTAATTTCATCAGTACAATTATTTCTCTTTTAAATACAACTTTGGTTACAGATTCTAAGTAACTAAAAAATATAATGCTAAACCAGTAATGTCAGTCTTTAGGAAGAAAAGAATCAATAGAAGAACAACCAAACAAATAAATCGCTCTCTACGAGAAACACAATTCCCATTTTTAACTCTTCTAGCACCTACTATACATTTTTACAACTTTACATGCTAAAAAGGCATGGCTTAATTTATTTGTTAAACTGACCAGGCAACATATATCTTTATCCCATGTTAAGAACAAAAATCCCCCAAAAATTTTACACTTTTCATGAAGCAACAAGTGAAACTTTTCAAAGTAAAGAGTAGCTGCAATTTTAGCTTTTAACGGTGATGAAAAAACATGCTAGATAAATCAGCCATTTTTAAATAGCTATCTTTAATAAATTATTCAGGTTGTCAATAAATACATTTCAGATATGCTTTAACTTACTTTTCCCTTTTGGTTTTGATTTCCTTTCTTTCAACTTTGCTCCTGTGAGAGCAGCGAGCTCTGCTTCTAGGTCCCCATCATCCTCACCTTCCTCTGTAGCCAGAAGCATCTCTTCAGGATTGAAATCTACAAACAGCCCCAGCTGTTTTTTAAAAAAATTAAAATATTTAAGTTAGAACAGAAATGACACTTAAAACCACCACACTATGTGGATGATTTTCATGAGTTCATGTTTCTGTTATTTTTTTTTAAAGAACACTTCTGCTTCCAAAACAATGCAGGCCAGGTGCTTATGACTGGTGTAAGGTTCTTAAACCTTAGTAAGACACAAAACACTCCCTCTAAAACTCTCCACAATCAATTACTTAAAATCAAGCTTATCTAATAGTCTGACATAACAAGGAAAAATAAAATTCTGTTACACTGAGCCTCGTGAAGCAGATATCCATCAGGGAAGTTCAGGTCAGTTCCTGAAACAGCTAAGCTGAAAAATATTCAACACTTGTGCACACAGTGCAGGTCTGACATGCCTGCACTGCAGGGATCTCACCCCTATCTTTCATTACCTCGGTTTGTAAGCCATAAAAACATGGAAAGTGTAGGCACAGGTTCAGAGAAACACAGTCATTACAACCCAGCAACGCCTAAGCTGGAGAAAACAACTGCTGGGAACAGACCATCTGCTAAGAGACAGCATCTCAGGTATTATTACTAATAATAGTAATCAGAATTTGACAAACTAGCAGGGGTTATCACTCAATTGTTGTGAAACACACCAAAGAACATAAGTATCAGAGAAGTCTCTGAAGTCTTAATCTGAAAGTTATTCCAAGGTGCCATTTATAATGAATTTTATATCACTGTTACGGTACTAACTGCCCAAGAAATAATATTTTTTATTCAGAGTTATGTTAAGTTTTTCAATAAACATGAGTTAAATGAATTGGATTTATCCTGTGAGGTAAGAAGAATAAGTTTCCAAAGATTTTTTTTCAAGCCACGAGCCCCTGCTGGCCTGTCAAGTCTTCATAAAACCAAGCAGGCAGCAGTTCAGCCGATCTCAAGGAAAGAGATAAAAATCATTATAACAAGGGTTAACAACCTCCTCCTGCCTCCCAGGATCTGAAGTGCTGCCAGAAGCTGAAGCTGCTTGTCAGGTTATCAACTAGTGTGAATCAGTAATAACAACTTTTTCTTAACCCTGTAGGAACAGAGGCACTGACAGCTACCACACTGAAGTATTTCACGTCCTTTCAACCCTTTTATAACCCCAAAAAAGAACATAAAATTGAGAAAAGCTGATTCCAAGGATCAGGAACAGGACCCAAAACCTGCAACTATTTGTTAACTAGCCCAAATCTTGTCCCTGACATTCTGTAAGGCACTGGGCAGATCAGTTACCACCCTCTGCCTAATCCATTGTAAAATGCAATGCATACACTGGCAGCCTTAGATAGAATGGGGAAAGAAAGGTCTGGACAAGACTTAACCAGGAGATATTCATAATGGTGAAATAAATATTCAAGTTCCAAGGAATACAAGTCCACCTTTTAATCAATGTGCAAAATGGGTCAGGAGCAGATGAGATCAGTCCATTAGAAAGTGAAATAGGCATAGAAATTAATGAAGTCCAGAACAGAATCCAGCAGTCAAAGTCTCTACATCTCTTCAGTTAGGCATGAACTTAACAGTATTAAACAAATGTTCAACATACCAGAAAAGAGAGTCTATTAAAGTCTTGTAGTTGATTTTGCTACATAGCACAAGGACAGTTTAAAGCAAGTTAATTTGCAAGAAAACAAGGCATTAGTGTATATGTTTCAATAACAATCATCCATGCTGTAAGACAGGCTGAATATCTGACTACATTGAATGAGACGTATGTAAAATGTATGAATCCTTCATTCTAGAGTCTGGGTTCTTTTTTTATGAAGGAGAAAGATATTTTTCCTTCTACTTTCTCCCTGGTTTAAGTGAATTAAATTACACACCACCACCCCAACTGAGAAATAAACGTTCTATTAAATTTAACAGTAACATTTGAAATCTCTACACTCTTAGGCTCCTTTTATGTAAAACAAATACCTATTTTTCTTCTGGAAGACACTTGCGCATGATAGATATATCGATCCTCTTGTTGTAGGACTTTTTATTTATATCTTGTTGACTTGTTCAGGCTGGACAAGGCACTGAGCAGCCTGATCTAGTGGGAGGTGTCCCTGCTATGGCAGGGGGGTAGGAACTTGATGATCTTTAAGGTCCCTTCCAACCCAAACTATTCTGATTCTACAACTCAGTGTATTCGTTATGAAGAAATCACCAAAAGGGAGTATCTTTGACTATTCTATTCCAATATTTTTTCATATTTTTCTGTGTTTTATCAGTTCTTCCCTCTGCATGTTACCTGTCTCTACTCAACCTTCAAAGGTTTCTAAAGTTCTGTTCTGGTTCTAACCTTTTTTTTTGATACCCAGAATTTTACCCTGACTGCATTTCTAATTTTGACACAGTGGCCTGACTTCCAACACTTGCCAACCACGATTAAATCATGTTTCTGACCTCAAGGCTTCTGAAATCACATCCAAAGGTGAAGAGTAAACCCACCACATGGCCACATCTAAGCTCACCTTTAGCTACAGTAGGGCTTTATCAATCCATACGCTGCAAAAAAAAGAAAATTACTACACAAGTGGAAATTAAAAACTCCCTCTGGTGTGGACACTTTTATCTTCTCCCATATGTACCCCTGAATGTTTTATTTAATATTTTGGTGTTCCTACTTCTGATCTCTTAGCGGTGTAAGAAAAATTTCATCCACTTTTTGAAGTTATTACTAAATCTTAATATAGCTGGGAAGGAAACTACTATAAACATGAGTCATGAGGCCACAGACAAGCATTGCAGCATTACGACACAGTGGTTTCCCTGTAAGACCTCCACCGCTGCCTATAACGTACTTCCTTTAAGAATGCTCTAAAGGAGAAACGAGGAAAACAGGCACCACATAACTTAAAATTTTTTTCATTGTCCTTCCACATGTTATTACACACGGTAGAATAAAAAACAGCAGGAACAGCAGCAGAGGGTTCCCCTACCTGCTTTGCAACCACATCTCCCTGGCCCTCGGCCTTCCTTACCTGCTTTGCAACTGCAGCTCCCTGGCCCTTCGCCTGAGGGCTTTTTTTAGGTCTTCTGCCAAGCATGGTGGATCATGAATTTCACAGGATCCTGTCTCTAAGGGACTGAGAGCACAGGGAATTGAGCGTCGGTATCCAAGCCTCTCAACCGGGCGCAGGCCGGCAGCACAGCGGAGTCTGTACGAGGGACCTGCAACATTCACCGGAGTTAAGGCGGGAGCACAAACCATTTAAGTCACTCCCTCAGGCCCAGGCCCGTCAGCGCTGCCACCCTCAGCCCGGCCGCAACCTCTCCCCCGGCCTGAGGTACCCATCTCGGGCCCACAGACGGACATGTACCCCACAACCCCCCCGCCGGACCCAGTGCCGCTTGAGGGCGGGGCAGGCCTGGCCCGCCCCGTACCCCCGTGGATCCCTCCCCGACCCAGGAAGGAGCCGACGGACATAATAGACTGAGCGCCGCGTAAATAACCGCCGGTGACACCGCGGCAGGCGGCGCGGACCCCGACTCACCTGGACCTCCCGCCGCTGGCCTCTGAGGAGCCCGGTGAAGCAGCGGCCGCCGGGCCCGGGACGCCTGAGGAGCGAGGCGCATGCGCGGAAGGCGCGGCGATAGGCGAGCACAGGGCGGGACTCGAGGAGGCGGCTCCGCCTTCAGTCACGTGACGAGACAAATTTTAAAGTCAACAAACACAATTTGTAGGCGTTTTCTGGGCGTCTGTCCCCAAACGGCTGCTGCGGCCGCGGAGCTGCAGGAACAGTTGCCAGAGGGACCGTTCCAAGCTTGAGAGGTGGGTCCATGTCAACCTCAGCAAGCTCAACAAGGCCAAGTGCAAGGTCCTGCACCTGGGTAGGAGCAATCCCAAGCACAGACACAGGCTGGGTGGAGAGTGGCTTCAGTGCAGCTCTGAAGAGAAAGACTTGGGGATGTCAGTGGATGACAAACTCAACACGAGCCACCAGTGTGCACTTGCAACCAAATCCTGGGCTGCATCAAGAGAAGTGTGAACAGCAGGTCAAGAGAGGTGATTTTGCCCCTCAGCTCAGCTCTGGAGTTACTGTGTCCAGTTCTGGAATCCTCAACTTAAGAAGGACACTGAGCTGTTGGAGTGGGTCCAGAGGAGGGCTACAAAGATGAGCAAAGGGCTGGAGCAACTGCCCTATGAAGACAGGCTGAAGGAGTTGGGGTTGTTCAGGCTGGTGAAGAGAAGGCTCAGGGGGGACCTCAGAGTAGCTTCTCAATACCTGAAGGGGACTACAGAAAGGCAGGGGTAGGACTTCTTAATAGGATATGTGATGGGAGGACCAGAAATAATGGATGTAAAGTGGAAGAGGGTAGATTCAGGCTGGATAATAAGAAAGAAATTCTCTACAGACATTGGAAGAGGATGCCCAGAGAGGCTGTGGATCTGTGGATGTCCCCTCTCTGGAGGTGTTTAAGGGCCAGGCAGGACAAGGCACTGAGCAGCCTGATGCAGTGGGAGGTGTCCCTGCCTATGGCAGGGGGGTTGGAACTCGATCTTTAAGGTCCCTTCCAATCCAAACAATTCTATGCTCAACAAGAGTTGGAGCCAAGAAGCCAGAGGAGCTGCACTAATACAGCCACTGCCTATCTCATCAACTTTAGCAGTAATGTAATTTTCAATTTCAAGTTCATAGACTTCAGCTGAAAGGCAAGCACAGTAAGCAGCAAAGAAAAATATTCCCAGCCTATAAGAACATTTTAGCAAATAGTTTTGACTTCAAGTACTTAAACTGCTTTAAACAAATTCTTTATTACAAAAAAAAAAAAGTGCTTTAATACATCCAACTTTTTCACAGCTTATTTAGAAAAAAATACATTTCAGGATTTCTATTTTATCAATAATCTTAAACCCATAAAAATAGACAATATTTAAAATATTTATACCCATTACTTAAAAAAAAAAAAATCTGTTGCCTTAATCATCCTTGAGGGCATACATGACTTCATCCTGGCTGATGTTGAGCCGAACCTTCGTGTGAAGATACTTCCTGCTGGATTCCACCAGCAGGAGCCGGGAGGCCCCCAGTCTGAAGCAAACTGCCATGATTTCAGAGACAGTGGGGGCTTGTATCCCCTCCATTCTACACAGAGCCACGTGCTGATGATAGACCTGTGACAACAGAGGAAAGGACACATTTGCCTCTTGCTGTATTCAAAGTGATCTTCTAGTCCAGCCCCCTGCAATGAGCAGAGACATCCTGCACTAGAGACTCAGCAAGCCTGGCCTTGAATGTCTCCAGGGATGGGGTCTCCAACACCTTGCTGGCCAACCTATACCAGCATCCAATGTGAAAAAGACAAGACTCCTTCCCTTCACTTCTGTGGGCAGGGAGGAAAAATTAGCTCCACTCCAAATCCAAGCTGCAGTTTCCCTTTTTATACATCCATAAAGCAAAACAATTAGGAACCCCACTTGTTTGGGTTTTTTTAGACTGCTGTATCTGTGATTCTCCCCTGGACTGTGGGGAGTGAAGTTTATATGTCAGCTCTTAATCTGCTGGATAACTGATTACAAATCAATGCACTCAGGAGCAATATGCAGACACAGTGACTACTAAACACAAGTCACATTGACTACAAACATGAAAGATCAAGGCTCAGAAAGGCATGATAAATACACAGATCATACACACCAGAAAATCTCTACCAAAAATCAGTTGTAATCTTCTGCTTTGCTATTTAGAAAATGCAAAAGAAAACCCTTTTGGTGATTTCAAAATCACCAAAAGGAGGAAGACTAAGTAGGGAAAAGTGGACAAACCAACCTAACAAAACATTCTTTGACATTCAAGAATGGATTGCTCAGTGTATCTGTGCAATCAACTAATACAGATCTTCAGGAGCCAGTAACATTAAATGCAGTTAAAATGCTTGCTTACCAACCTACAGAAAGAGATAAATCTAGAAGGTTATTTTAGATACATAGTCCTAAACAGTTTTTCTAAGTATTCACATTTATCTTTCTTTCTGTGAGGTGTGAAACGGACTTTGTGGAGTCTTTCCAGCTCTGCTGGTGCCAGTATTTTGTATCTCTAGTAGCTTCAAAAGACTCATATCTGAAACATGTAGTTTCTAGATGTTTCTAGTGTAGAGGGAAACATCTAGTTTCAGATATGAATCAGACTCGTATCTGATTCATAGACTCATATCTGAAACATTCCTGAAATACACAGAAGCTACTGGAGGTGTATCTACCTCTAATGAGAAAGGTGATACAGAAGCTGGAATCAGCTCTCAGTTTTCCTCCTTGTATTTCTGTTTGTCCTCCACTTTTCCTGTTATAAAGCATGTTAGGTGTAGGAAATATTCTCAGATGCAGGCCAAAAAAGAAAAGAAACTAAAAACCTCTTTGTGATTCAGATGACCAGTAACATGAATAGAACAGCAGGCGTTTACACCTATAAGAATTCAGTGTCATTGAAAACCAGCAGCCAGATCCCAGTTTACCTTCCCATTGTATGATCTACCAAATTTTAAGAGTAGCCAATTTTTTAAATAGTAACAGTTTTGCCTGATAATTCTGATATCCCCCCCACTCAGTTTTAAATAATGAAATAACGAAAGAAAAGAAAAAAAGTGTAGTCTAGAACGCAAATGTACCTGTTGAACTGTCGTCTCCTCAACTCCTGCCCTGCGAAACTCTGCTAGAATGGCTTTCAGGAAGATCTGTTCATACAATGAGGCATTCCTGAATATCAAAACAGAAACAAAACCTCAATTTTCCATGTTTAGAACTTCTAGAATACATCATAATAAACTGCATTGCATTTCAACTCGCTTCTCTTTTAATGTATCTGAACACATTTCATTCTATACATCATAGACATTCCATACATGCATGCACCATGGCCAGCAAACTACCATATTTCTACCCCCTGTCCCCCCCTCCACAACTTGATGAAACTTGCTTTTCCTTTTGACCAGAAACTGGTCAAAAAAAGCACTTCATCTGTTGCAGACCAGTGAAAAGCAACACAACTCCTCATCTGTATTTCCTCAGGAAACATTTAAAGGCCTAAGAGAATGTCTTTATATTAAAGAAACCAGTTCAAATGGGAAAAAAGTCTTACATTCTGCTCAAACATCTGTGTCTGCATTTAAGAAGAGTAATGATAATGGTATAATCCAAGCAGGTTATAGAGGGGAACAGTTGACTCCTGAGAGCCTAGACTATGAATACACAAGTGATTTTTGCTCCAGTCTAGCTCAAAGCTTGCTCCAGAATGCTGACTGACCAGCAGTAATTGTAGCTGTGGGCTCCAGAGGGTGTCTTTCTGATTTAGTTCCAACCAGAAGGAACTCAAATACATTTATTCAGAAGGTGCTGTTCAGAAAAATCAATGTAAAAAGTAGAGACAATTGGGAAATCTCAAAAGCCCCCTCTTGATCTGAACTAACACACTAATGTGCAAACCTCCTTTATAAACTTCTACAAGTCATTTCCATGCCTTGGTTTTCCCTGTCTTTAATTCTTTTGTACCTCTCTCTCTCTCTCCTAGCATGCTGCAAGGTTTGTTTTGTCCCATTCTTCAAGAAAGCACAATGCAACACATGTGTTCCCAAGGGATGGTAAAAACAGAATGTTTCTGAAAAAAACAGTCCAATGAAAAAGACAAAAAAAACCCAAGAAATTCCTCTGAGAAATGTCTTTACCTGATTGAACGTATATATGGTGATGAGAACATCTCATCTATGGCTTCTGTTATGTGGGCCATCCTGACTAGCTGTGGGATTCTCTTCTGGCTTCCAAACTCACAGATCTCAGTGGCCCTTCTGCTGATGTCAAGGCAACGCCTCACATCACCTGACAGTGCTGCCACCTGAAAGTAAACACAAGATGTTTGTAGCAGTATTTCTTACAGGTTGAGGAAAGAGCTTAGCAAGAATCAATAGAAAAAAATCCCCCAAACTACAACCCCACTACAGGAGAGCAAAGCTACTGTGAGCTATGTTACTAGAATTTTAAAAAACTTTCTGTGCAAAACAACAGAAGCAATGCTCCAACACTCCCAACTCCAATCTGGTTATCACAAATTAAAGACTGAATCTTTTTCTACAGCTACACAAGTCAGTGGTTAAAAAAGAAAAAAATCCAGGAAATTCAGTGTCAGTAGTTCAGTTCAACAAGTTTTCAATTTTTTTTTCAATAGGGAGCCTACCAAAAGCCATATTCATGAAAGGGCAAGAAACAAAGCCGGGGGCAAAACACTCTTCAGTTTTTCTCTACTCAATAAATACTGATTTTAGGAGTACACTAATGCTTTTTAGTAGGTCGTAAAGAAACATCTGGGGTAGTGAATTTACATTTAAAAGTCTCTGAAACTTCTGAAACTCAATACTTCTTAAAACCCCGCTTGTGGTTTACAATTTTAATAACATATGAAAGTCTTAGAGCCCAGCTGGAGCCAAGAATGAAAAAACCTTGAGAAAAATCTAATTGCAACTTATTTTTCTAGATTTTTCCAAAGAAAAATTATCCTGGAAAAACACTGCAGATTATTGTTGTTACAAAAAGGTGGTTCCTTCATAGCAAAGGAAAAGTTTATAGTTACTTCTGACATGCAAGTACTCTTTTTGAGCCCTACAATGATGTGTAACAAAAGAAGCTTAAGCATTTACCAGTTAACAGATGTTCTAGGATACTTTTAACAATTATTTTAACATATAATTGCTAACATAAGACACTAAATAATCCATGTGCCTTATTTTGAGAAGCTAATGATCCCTAATGGATTGTTTATTTTTTGTGCAGCCGAGTATTAAGACTGGCAACAAAACAGGTACTATTTATTATGTCAAGTCTTTAAACACCTTTAGAAAGAAAATTAGTATTTCCACTGGCACACTAGTTTGTTTTTCAAGATCAGCCAATGACTCACATTACACCAAGCCCTGGAGAAAGCTGACATCTCATTATGCATTATCACGACTCCTGTTGACATGGCTCCAGCCCTTGGAATATACTGCTGCCTTCTCAAAGTAGGTAGAGAAAGCAGGGACACTGCTATATCAAAGTTTTCTGTGAAAATACCCTATATCCTACAGAAAGGATGATGTATAATCTGTTATTTGCACCCTGCTTTGTCTCCAGCTCTGAAGACTTAGAAAATATTCTCCCCCTTTTTAACCTAGCAAAATGTGGAGAATGCACATCTGTACTAAGCTTACCTTTCTGCAAGCCAGCTGAATTGCATCTTCTTCAAACACCTTCAAGCTGCCTAGTCTGGATGAAATAATTTGCTGTAACTGTTTGTAGGTGTAGGGCTGGAAGGACATTCTGGCAAGACCCTACAATAAATAGAATTATAGAATAGAGGGAAGTGTTTATAGAGCTTGAAAACTCTCAACAGCAAGTGTATTCTGCAGAGTTAGTTTTAGTCTCTGTGGTAGGAGCAATCTCTCTTTCACATCCTTTCCCTACAAGTCATATCCTTTAATCAAGTATTCCACTTTGTATTTGGAAAATAAGCAAGAAAATCCAGAAAACTCAATGATTAAGTGGCTGGACCTCTCTACTAAAAGGAGAAGCAGGTACTGCTACTGAAATGCAAATTTCTTGTGCAAAAGCTGTCAACAAATCAGAGCCACCTGAAAAACATTTTATTAAAACTGCTTATGCTATTTTTTAATGCAGAAACAGCAAAAGCTATGAAAAAAAAATTCATCCTTCCCTCTAGCAAATCTGTATACATGTACACAGTCATATTATTGACATCAGGCTATTACCAATCAGCCAAAAATTAGAAAAATCTGGGTTAAAGGGATAAAGGCTGCTTTGAGAATGACAGTGGATGTTACAGATGGTGCACTGCCTTCCATATTATATAGGAGGCTGATCTGAGTTTTGTGTTTCTTATGCAAAATTATTCTCTCTTGTGACTGTACAGGCTCAGCTGATCTGCAGGTTCAGTGGGAGGATGAAAGCAATTCACACACAGGGGAACTATTTTTGAATCACAGAAGGATGGAGGCACAGAGCAGATCACTTTTTATGTTTTTTAGGCTTTGCAGATCACTTTTTAAAGCAGCGATGAGGAGATGACCTCAGAAAATGTATTCAAACACAGGCATAGAGTGCATCCAACTTTCTGTCCAGAAGGAAAATCTACCAGCTGATGGCAGAGAGAAGTAATTAGGTGGCTGGAATGAAACAGGGAAGAAGAGAAACCAGAAGAGAATTCTTCTGAACTAAGCAGCTTAACCACGAAGCATGACATTTGATTATCCAGATCTTAATATGTTTTAAAAGACATCTGCATTCTTAATTCATTCTTACAAGAACACAGAGTACTTACACTGTATAACATCCGATTAGCAACCTGGCTCCTTAACTGACTTTGCTAAGATTTGTGTTCATTATCAACTCCCTGGAGAAGGAATTATAAAAGCACTGCTTAACCTCTGATGTAAACAGCCCCGCCTTTCTCTTGGACTACTTTTGATTGCATACAGCATTTAATCTGGCAAGGAAACAGCTAGGACATACCAGTCTGCTGGCTACTCTGTTCATCATTATTCTCTCTGGCAAGTCCATGGTGTTAGCAATGGCCAAAATTATTAACTTGGAATGCTTCTGAGTTGGCCAGTCAAACAAATTGTACATCACATTCTGCTTGCGGGTCCACAAAAGGTCCACCTGTAGAGAGAAGAAAGAGAAGAATTAGACTGAAAAAGAAATGGCCATGCATTTACAGTACCTGATGGGGGTTTGAGAGAGCAAGTTTTGACACAGAAAACCTCCTACGTGATTCTGAACAAGTAGACTATTGTGTTTCTTTCACCACCCACTAACAGGGCTGCACTTTCTGAATTGGAGTGAAACAGGAGATTTAAACAGCTAGGCCCTGAAATGGGGGGGAAACAATTGAAAAGTTAGTCACTGAAAGTGAAGATGTGCTTAGATGTTAGTTAAATAATGTAACTGGTATGTAAACACTGCGTTTCTCAGTCCTTGAGCCTTGTTTTTGAAGAACAAGGAGATATTAAGTCTAGCCAGCCAGTAGATAAAGGGAAAAGCAGAACGTGAAGGACGGTTGCAGGTGGCTGTGACTGCTTTCTGTGCCAGAGGAGAAGACCTGAGTGATTTGTTTTCTTAGATAATAACAATAAATGTCTGATAGAGGGGTATAAGGTTTGGACAATTCCTTTCCTTGGCCTGTGCATAAGGATGGAGTAATCTTCTGCATGTCCAGTGCTGCAATAAAGAAATAAAGAGGGAGGAAAGGAAAAAAACTTTTTTAAAGCCCCAAACAAACCTACAGAGTTATTTGTGTTAGTTATTGTAGTAATTTAAGTGAAATATGGGTGGACAGCAAAGTAAGCAGAGTAGGGGAGTTTCAGAAAGAATTCCCCGAGATTGTGTTATGGCATGTTGGAAAAAGTTAGGCTGATAAAAAGTAACTGTTAAATGCTGATTGAAAATAGTTATTGGTGGCCTTTCATAAGTTAAACAGTCAGAAGTGTAGCCCTTTAATGCATCTTTGGAGTACAATACTCTCCACCAGTTGATGTTATTTCTAAGAATGGAGGAAAAATGGTATGAAGTGTTGTATGCTGATGTTCTCCCACTTTGTGGAATCCATTCAGAGTGGTAGAAAGGGAGTGACATTAATGCAGCCCCTCAGACCCTGCAACTGGTTTACACCCAGCCTCCTGAACTCCTCTCTCACCCAGTTAAACAGAGGAGAAGGAAGGGGGAAGTTGAAAATCCTTTTCTCCCTTTACTTCCCTCACCAGGAGGCGCTGAAAGTTGCAGCTTGCTTATGTGAGACAACTGGACTGAAGGGATCTGCCAGAATAAAGTCCCTTTCTCAGCTGCAGATGTAGAAATCAGGAAAGTAGTAGCTAAAGGTTACTGGGATAACTCAGTTCAGGTAGCAAGAAGATTTGAGCAGATATAGAAAAACCAAGATTGGCTGGATAGTGATTTAATATTGGGAAAATTAACTGAAACTGAAAACCAGCTGGTAATAAGTGCAGCTCAAGCTCACGTGCAAGCTCAAATTGCAGGGGGAATAATTACAGGGGATGTAACTACCTATGTATCCTTAATAAACTCTCACTGGAGTCAGAATAGTGCATGGCCTTATCAGTTGTTAAAAGGACAGGTAGAGTGGATTAAGCTCAGGTAAGAAAATGCTGTCCCTAAGATAGCTAATTGGTCAGCAGTAAACAGGAAAGCTGGGAGACTCCCACTGAATTCCAAGATCAGATGAGGAGAGCCCCTTCTCTGATCTCAGTCAAGAGCAGTTAGTCTCTCTCAGTTTGGGGCAGTCATCCTTTGATATAAGCAGGAAAAGGTAAATAGAAGGAATTTAGAAAAGTGGATAAAAGGAGCAAGGAGGATTTTTTGGAATAGGGAGAAGGAAAGTGGGACACTGATCCAGAAAAAGGTAACAGATTGGCTGATGAAGAGGCAAAAAGGGCAGCAGAAAGAATGCAGGAGAACCTTCTGGCCTGACAACACTTTGAGTATTCAAAGTCAGATAGGGAGCTTATTCAAGAATTAAGAGGGATAGTTCCAGCTCAAGGATGGGCACAGTAAAGTGCTGCAAAGCTAGCTGTACTTGACACACAGGTTTGGGAATAGTCAGGGAAGAACAACGTAGGACACATTGGAAACTGATGCATTATATTACTACCTGAATCAAAATTAGTAGGGAAAGACCTATACACCATTATTCTGCAGGTGACTTAATGTGAAGTTTATTTTATTAGGATTATTTTTCAAGTACAGTCAGGAATTATTAGGAAAGAAAATAAAGTAGTAGGGGAGCAGTGGCAAACAGATTTGTGGTGCTCACTGTTACTAATCAATACCTCTAATCTCTCTGTAAAAGCAGAGTTCTACCATATGCTTGAATGGTATTAAACACAGCAGAGTGATTAAACAGCTGGAGTTTTTAAACACTACTGTAACATTAATACAACATCTAACAAGATTAAAAGACCCTGCATGTGAGAACCCAAATTAGCCTAGAGCAAAATAAGAAGTGTACATTTATTACTGAACATAACGCATTCAAGGAGTTTTAAAGCACACTATTACTTATTTCATTGAATTTTCACAGCTTCCATACAAAATCTAGTTGAATTCTGTGACGTTTAGGAGATGATGGAACAACTCATTCCATGACTCAGACTAAAACAAAACCTAAAACCAAGTGAAATCCAAGGCAGAGAACAACACAGTAACAGGATACTTGCAACAGGATACATTTAAATTCAGCTTCCTATAAGGCTAAGAAGATCTATTTGTGTATCCACTCTCCTAAGTTAGATCCTGTTAGATCACATGTGACACAGTCAGGAAATGTGCTTTTCCATCCTCCAAAACCTCATTTCTTATGATACTTCAAGGAAAAAAAAAAATGAAGGACTCTTTGTCTCACCTCATCCAATACCAGCACTGTAGTCTTCCTCTTTGGCCCAGGTGTGCTGAACAGTTTTGCCAACAGTCCTGCAGCATGGGTGGCTGTCACCTTCTGACCTGTGAGTGACTGGACAAGGATTAAACAATTTTGCAGGTTAATCACATTAAAACCTTGGAAATAGGAAGTTTAACTCCTATTTGGTTTTAACTTTTCTCCAACAATCAACACCACCCATCTGTATTTTTTTTCCAGGGTGGAGGAGTTAAAAAAAACAAGCTCACAAGACACTCAAGGTCTACCAGAAACCTTCCATGATAGAGAACAGAGGCAAAAGAACAAATAACAAAGAAAAGACATTACAATTTCCTGATTTCCTGCTATTTGTCTTAAATATAGATTCATTAACAAATCCTGAACCCAGTTGCAGGAGGGATCTAAACCTAGCGCACCTCAAGAGGGTCTCTGAATGCACAACACCTTCTGAAATCCCAAGTCAGCTACAAGAGTAGCATTACTTCAATGATCTTGGACTTGGGTTAAAAATATTAATGCATCAGCAGCAGGATCTAGAAATATCTAATTTATTCAACTCTAAGTTAAAAAATTACCTTCAACACGAACTGCTCCTGCAATATCTAAACTGCAAACCAGATGAGCTGACTGTACATTACTTGCTCTCTCGCACATCTAAAGCTACACAGAAATTAAAGCATCACATTTAAAAATTACACTATAGTGTCATACAATAAATTCAGCTTATAATGTATGATCTGTATTTCCTTCATGTTTTCAGTTCAGCCAGGAAAGTTTGAATCAGTCATACAAAGCAATTATACATACTTGTGCAGAAAAAGCTACAGAAGAGGAAAATATTAAAACAACATAGAGCAGATTGTTTAACCTGAGTAGATGTATTAAATTGGGCCATTTTCCAGCCACTGCCCTTATGCAGCAGAAAGCAAAACAGTTCAAGAAGATGGCCAAGGCCTTAAGGTAATTATTTTTTTGACCTACTCTAAGAGCATACAGTCTCAGAAGTACTGCTTAGAAGTACTGATGTAAAGTGCCTTTATAACACATTGAGGATTTGATGAAAAACCATAAGACCTCTTCTTTCAAACTGGAGAGCCACTGAAGAGACTTTACTTACATTTAGTAACTGCACATAAGCTTCATGGGGGTCTGTCAGCTTCATGGCATTAATCTCCACAAACTGGAAGGATGGCACCTCATCATTTTCTGCAGCTTGTTGTAGGCAACGAATGACTTCATGAACAGTTGCAGTTTTCCCTGTCCCAGGCACTCCAGAAATGTACATGCACCTACAAAAGCAGAACATCTTTTCAGCAGCCTGAGTAAAAGCATAATGTTTTTAGGATCTACAAGCTGGAATTCCTTGGCCCTAGATCAGCCTTGAATACTACTTCTCTGTCACTTCTGGCAATCCTCTCTGTTTCAGCTATTTTATTTGCAAACATAACACATTGGAGGATGATGAGGATCTTTATTATTACTGAAGCAATTAACAACCAAAAATACCTTATAAATGTAATTTATCTCCTTAATTTAACAAAAAAAAGTTTCCCAAACATCTAAAATTGACTAGCAGAATTTTGGTCTTTAATTTGAATCTGTACAATAAAGAAGCTCACACTATTTCCACGACTTCTATGTGCAACCCTACTTAAGCATGAAAAATATTAGGAAAACTCAAATAGGGATTTTAATTCAGACAAATGATAACTTCTCAAATAAAAGTTGTGGGGTTTTTGTTTGGCTGCTGTTATGCCATAGGTAGATGCAGTTCCAGTCACAGTCTTGCCAACTTACCCTCCTGTGCCATCAATAAGTTTGCTTTCCACAAAGTTATAGATATCCTGGAATTCCTCCTCACGACAAGGCAGAGATTCTGGGATAGCAGAAACATGCAGCCTTTTGATTAAAAAAAAAAGAAAGAAAACTGAAATAAGAGGTCCAAGGTTTGAATTTGCACTGTTCTGCCTAAAGGGTCTAATGAGGAAAAACAAACAGCCAGATACTTCACCTTCTACAGCTGTTTATAGTTTTTCCACTCTTAAGCACTTTAAATTTAACACCAGTGTCAAGTATCCCAAAAGAAATGACCCAGACTTTCATATGCAGGGCTTTTCCCCACTGTGAAGATCTACAACAATACATGTAAAACTTTTTCACATATTGAGAGGAGACAGATATTGTATTTTTACTATCTAAAGCTAAGAGGATATCTTTGCTTTTCTAATGTTATACAAAGACAGATACCTAATTCTAAATAACAGCATGAACTGGTTATACTAATTCAAAATTGTAAAAGGAGTACTGTAAATACCACTAGTATTTCCAATTCTACTATTGTGCTGTAAATCCAGAAATGCACTTCTGGTGCTATCTAAATATCAAGCATTTTTACCATAGTCATTCAGTACAGTAAAAATGACATTTTCCCATCTCAGCATTCCTGGCATAAAAGGTTATTTCCTCCCCTGAGCACACATTACCTTAATCTTGCTTCTTCTAATAGACTGGTTGGTTTTTGTGTTGCCTGGCTGCGCCTGGGAATTTCAGGAGTTGCATTCCGGGGTGTCTTGGGTGTTCCTGGTAAAAGCTGTAAAGAAAAGCTTCAAGCTCAAACAGATTTTCCACATACAGCAATTTCTGTTGGAGACTGATCATTCACACAGGTTTTCCAAAAATAACTTACACACAAAGACTACCCAGGGGTGCCACAGTGCAAGAAAAAAAGAGAAACAGTCTTAACAGAAGTTACCAATCAAACCTCACAGTCTTTACTTCCAAAAGGAAGAAAATTGGAACAGAGCTGGTGACAAAGACAATTGTCTTTGTATAGCCTGAAGAATTTTAAAATCTTTGATGCCTTTCTGCAATGCTGTGTTGCAAGGTGATCCAGTTCTTAAGAAACAGCAAGCAACCAGAAATTGATCTACCTGAATTTCATTGTCCAAGCAAAAATGACAAATGGTATCTCAATTATTCTCTGTTGTTGTGCTTATGAGTTCTAGTTCAATCAAACACATCCCCTGTTTAGGCTTGAGTTTTCTATTCACCTCTGTCACAACATTCACAATAGGTGAGTGTTTTATATAAGGACAGATAGCAAGTGTGTATGAATCAAGGTAACACTTCATTAAAAGCTAAGAGGATCAAACACTCCACTTTGGTACACAGACATCAAACATTGAAATAATTTGCTCAGAAATAACAAAACAGCTGTTTTAAATGGAACCTTACAGTTTTCTTTGGGGTCCTAGCAGGAGTGTGAACAGAAGACTTCTTTGAAGATGATTTTGGGGTGCTGCAAGTTCTGCTTGGCTTTGCTTTCTTTTCTGGTGTACAGGGCACATCTTCCTCCTCTTCCTCGCTACCTGAACAGTAAGAACTATCTGAACTAGACAGATCCTCTTCCTTGTTGAAGTCTACATCATTCAGTATTCTATGAGGAACAGAAACTACATGAGTTTAAAAAACTCCACACACTTCAAAGTATCATTTGTACATTCCCAGCTTTTTCTGTAGTTAATCAGCAAGTCAACATATTTTCCACAGCTATTTAGTAGACTGATTTAAACTCAGTTTTCTGATGAACACTGAGGCAACTTTATGTTTCTGAATATGAGACAGTTTTCCCTCTGGAAGTTTGATGTTGATTCTAGAACCATTTGCTTTTCATTATTAACTAGACAGGCTCTGAAGTCATCAAGCTATCAGCAGCAATCTGTGTAAGAAGTTTACCTGACTTGCTGTCTTATGAGAGCACTTGCACTCCGGGCACACGCTCTACGAGAACGAGGGGTCAAAACAAAGCTCTGACTACCCAGTTCTTGAGGTCCAGTTAAACTGTGAAGAAAAAAAACCCACAAAACTATTTGTATTTCCCCTTTAATATGGAGAGAAAGCCTTTCAAACCATCAAGGTCAACTGTATGGCTGTTAACTCAGTATCAATGCTTGTTTATAGTTATTCACAGATTACCTGGGGAATAGATATTGACAGCACAGTTTTCCTCTCTATTGCACTCTCTCTTCAACATATCTTTGCCAAAAGCAAAAACCCCAAACTACAGAATATTTGCTTCAGTGCACTCATGGTTTGAGGTGTAAACATTTTTAGAGAAAAGTCTGTTTCTACAAAGCTTTGTAAACTAGTTAAGGGAAGCTTCTGAGTTTAAAAGATAAAGCCTGAGTGCATAGCAGTTAGAGCTGCCAGCTGATCTGTGATGCTGTGACAACAGCATTAGTTTACAACAGACATCTCTGACTTGGGCCTTACCAACCATCCCACTCTCTTTCCTGATGCAGCCTCAGCTGCTGGTGGAGCTGAATTATCAGACAAATTAATTACTTTGTAAATATAACAGAAGAAATTCCAAAGAGTTATGATTTTTTGTTTCATTGTGGGTTTCTATTTGGGATTTTTCCCCTAAGATAAAACAAATATAGTTTTCTTTAGGCATCTCCTTGATCTGCCTCGTAGGAGTAGGTTTTTCTATTTGTGTTTTGGGATTCTTTGGTTTGTTATCTTGGGCTTACTTTATTCCTACCACTGAAACACTTTCCTATTAGTACAACTTTCCCATCAGTTCAAAGTACACAATGAAATTATTTTAAACAGCTTTCAGATTTCTTAGAAAACCTCTAAATACCACTGAAGTGCCATTATTTTATCAATGAAAAGTAAAGGGTTTTTTTGCTACACAATAAATGACAAAAATCGGATGCAGATCCATCAAGTGTTGCACCCACATCTTCACTCTTTGCAAAGAGTGAAGGAGAAACATGTTGGATTTAAAGCTTTGTGTAAAATTTTACACAAGTGTGATCCATTCTTCTCCTGCCCAGCTTTTGAGCACTGTGAGAAAAATCCAGATAGACAATTACACTTGAGTTTTGATTTCTTTTCTACATCAATATCAGTGTGAAATCATGTGTACAATGACCATGAGACCTCTTCTCATGAGGACAATTGCATTCTACTCCTCCCTACCATTTCCTGCCACTTCCCTCTGCTCTTATAACCACGAACTTCTTGTGTTTATTGGTAAAGTCAGCTCTTCTTATGATCTCCCCAGGCATTCTTTCACCTCAAAAGAACACACTTTCTACAGCATCACCACAGACCACTAGTAACTACTTAGGATCTTCCCCTTCTCTCAGTGATTTCAACAGACAAAACACAGTGCACACTCAGAGATTTCACCAGCTTATCTCTCCCAAAGTCTTCCATCAACGTGCTTTAAGAAAATTGCATACAAATAGAAATCCTACACAATAGTAATTATACAGAGGATATCACTTACCATAAGTCATCATCTTCTTCATTAGAATTCTTGGCTTTCCAACTGGATTCTCTGACTTTACTATAGGGGGATAATCGTATTGTGTCACTGAAATCCTGGCAGTCCTCTGCTCTATCTAATTTGGACTTATCATTGGTGCAAGGTACTTTCCGTGGTGTACCCAAAACGCCAGTGGATTTCACTTTTCTTTCAGTAGCTGCTGGCTCTAATGCTGTTACATCATCACAGTCATCATCCAGAAGTTCCAAAACTTCACATCCCAAGATCCTGCTTTTAGGAGATGTTGTGGGTCCTAGGAATCAAGAGCGAAGTGAACTTTTGTCAGGCTGATTGGGTTAACTTTCAGAAGACTTGGTACAAATGGCTCAGTGGCTATCATTTAAATGAAAGAGGATGGCATTATACTCCAGCTACTGAACACATACAAAAGGCATACATTTCTTCTAGAAGGTGATTAAGTGGAATATTATTTTTATTCATTGTTTTCTAGTTTTCTAACCCACCTCTATCACTTCCAACTTTGCTTAGGCTTCAGTTTAAAAACATGGCCTGTTACATAGGATCAAATTGATTATTCAGCCAGCCCAATGTCAACATTCTAGTGCACTGATGGAATATTAAAGTGAGGTGTTCTGAAGTCAAATTGGGCTGATTGAGAGCCTTTAACATAGACTTATCAGTTAGGAATGAAGTATTTGTAGCATCAGTTGGATGCAAGCTCTACAGTTGCTTGAAATAACAGACATAAGACAAACAACTGATACACCCCAAGGCTTGGGATAACCCCAAAGCCCAGACAAAGCAGCTAAAATTATTGATTTTGAATATTACCATTGTTTGAACTATCCATAATGATGAGTCATAAAACATACTGCATTCCAAACTACTAAATGGACAGAGTATAGCCATATACATACTGCTTAACTGTAACTTCTTCCTTGCTGTTGGAGTTTTGATGCTGTTAGCCACTCTTTGTGAATGTCTCTCCTTGGAGATGGAGGACTTGGAGGCAGAATGTTTTGACTTTATTTCCGACTCGACATCTTTTGGTTTTGTTCTACTCTGAGAAACTTTCTCTGTCTCTCTTTTTGGGGTGGAAAGATTGTCCGAGGGAATAAATGAATTTGAAGAGCTTGTGATGCCACCTTGTTTCTTACTGGCTTCTCTGAGCTTAGAGAATATGTCAGGGGACAAAGCTTTAAAACATTTTCCATCCCAAGACTGCTTTACATAGAAAGTCTGTTCCCCGTTTAATGTAATAGGTACTTCCTCCCCTAGACGTAGTGGCATAACCTGCAAAACACCAAAATACAAATACAGTAACATTTACTGTCAATTCAGCATTCAGTTATTTCCTATTCAGAGCTCCTACTACCAGAACTCATGCAATTATTCATTCTATATGGTAACACATTCAACCTACATTTACACTACCCTAAGTTTTCTACAGTACAGATCCCTCCATCCATCTTTCAGCTTGCTTTCCATGTAAACCTTTAAAAGAGCTGGCTGCCAACAACCAAAACAATTTTGGGATGGAAGAAAGAGACTATATCAAGCATTTTCACTGTCCTAACTGTACTAACACATATACATCACACATTTAGTTTGGGAGGGAATAAAGTAGCTTCTGTGTCCTACTGTGTGCTTTTCAAAATGTTTCTTTGTTTCTGTGCATAGAAGAGCTGCAGCACATACCATGACTTTCTTAATAATGGTCTCCACAGCTACATCAGTGTCAAAGCAAGTAACATCAGCAAAAAACACCTCTTGGGGAGAAACCTTTCTTTTGAGGAGTTTCCGCTTGCTGAGAGGTATTTCTGTAATATGGGAAAACCACTGTACAATGGCATGTTTTTTCTGAGCACCTGTAAGAGGGAAACAAAGAAAAAAAGAAAAAAAGTCTGTAAACATTAAAAATATTATCATCATATTGCAAATAGTTATTACCAGACCTCAATGGCTTTAACTGAAGTGCTATCAAGGATAGAAAACTGCCCTGGACACAAGCGAGAAAGCATTCAGAAAGAGATTACAAGTCCCATTTTCTAAATTAATTCAACTGAGACTTTCAAGGACTAAGATAACACCTGCATACAGACCAATCACAAAACACCTGCAGACCAGCTGACCCACCAGCTCACTGCCACATTTGAAAACATCCCTTGTTTGCATAAATGTGTTCTAATGGGACCCCACTAAACGAAAGGAGAAGTGAAACATTTCAGAGCAACGTTTATAATTTCAGTGTTATTTTAGATGTAAACCAGAAATGCAGTTTACTAACAGCCTAACCACAGAATCCTGATGTGGAAACATTGAGAAAAAACGTCTGAACAAATACTGTGAATAGTCAGTGTAGAAAGTTAAAAGAAACATCTGAAATGTAGTTACAACAAAATATTGTAATTCCTCTCTATGCTTTAAGGTGTTCATCCTTCAATGAAAAACAAAGCCACACATACTGATGAAATTTGTCAAACATATATAAATGAAAGGAAAACCTTACTTTCAGGAAGGTTTCACAGGTTTCATTCCAGCATGAAAAGAATACTCCATGTTACAATAAATTAGTAAATAAATCAATTGGAGTGATACATATTTACATTTTTTATAAATAAATAATTTAAAAAATCCTAAAACATCATGACAGTGCAAAACAAACAAAATTTGTGGCAAAAAATTAGAAAAATCTAATGAGTAGTTTTAAGTTCAGACATAGTCCTTGTATTGCTCATCTTCCATTATTTTTTTAATACCTACTTTTACCTATAAACAAAGCACAGAAGTAACAAACAGGTATCTCTTAGAAGCTTCAATCATTCAACCCTGTACCTCTTGATCCATTTAGATTCCCCAATCTGAATTCCTTCATAAATGGGGACAGCAATATACAGTTGTATATATGGGGGGAGGAGGTAAACATATCTTTAAAACATTTTAATTTCTCAGAATGGAGGTGAATTTTTATTTCTCTTACCATCTTCATACAAATCCAGAAGTTGTGCCACAAAGGGTTGGTCTGCATTCTCCCCTTCTACCAAAATAAATTCACCAAGCTGTATACAGGTTTCTGCTTTGCTTCCTTCTGATTTAATAATAATTCCCCTGGAAAGAGACACACACACACATCAGCAGGAATTGATATTCCTTATAATTCACATATCATTAAAGTTAGTTGTGATGCCTCTCCCAAAGCCTAAAATTGGGATTCCTGCTTTAAAACTTCCATGCAGACTGGCAGCTTTTATTTATAGATGTAATGACATGTTTTTTGTAGGATCAGAGAATGGTTTGGGTTGGAAGGGACCTTAAAGATTATCTAGTTCCAACTCCCCTGTCATAGACAGGGACACCTCCCACTAGACCAGTGCCTCATCCACCCTGGCCATTGTTTAGACAGATGATAACTTTCATACAACACTTTAGCTAAATACACAGACTATCATGGCACAATGCTCAAAACCTTACTCATATTCTCATTCCCTGTCACCTCAACACAAACAATGCCAGAAAGGCAACGAAACTTCCATTAAGTTCCCCTGAGCAACCCGGAAATTAACGTTATTTACTTGTAGTGCAAAACCCTCAGCTTTCTGTCCGAGTCCGTGGGGTTCCCATACCAGGAGTGGACAATTTTTCTTTGCTGCCAGGTGCTCATGATTCCCAAGAACAGCTAGAACAAGCAAACAAAACAGTTCTCAAAACAAAAGCAGGGAAAGGCTTTAGAAGGATCACCGGCTCTTATCAGCCCCCACCAGCCCTCTGGGAGAACCCTGAGGCGGCCCCACCACCTTGCCAGGAGACACCCAGGCAGCCCCACCACATCCTCTGGAAAACCCACCGAGGCGGTTCCATCACCCCCCCCACCCCCCAGAAAACCCCCTGAGGGGGACCCATCG
>VZTY01002594.1:3459-63231 GCA_013400935.1 Turnix velox | reverse complement strand
CCCAAGGGAGACCCCCCTCCCCTCTGAGGCGGCCCCACCGGGAGACACCGAGGCGGTCCCTCCACTCTGCCGGGAGCCCCCCGTCAGCCCCTCACTAGGTCTCTCACCCGAGCCCGCCGCCGCCGTGCTCAGCCGCCGGCCTGAGAGCCTGACCCCGCGCACGGCAGCGCGGAGACACGAGCTCCGACCCGCGCGTGCAGAGAATTTCGCGCCAAAGCGCGCCCCGCGGCCCCGCGCATGCGCGGGAAGGAGTTAAAGGCAGGTTAAAGACTACGCGCCCGGCGCCACTGAGTGACGTCACGGCGCGAAGACAAGATGGCGGCTGCAGCACCGCCCCGGAAGCGGAAAGGGTCTTAGGTACCTCCCGGGAAGGAAGCGGGAACTGAGGCCGCCATGGCGAACCGGACAGTGAAGGATGCGCACAGCATCCACGGCACCAACCCGCAGTATCTGGTGGAGAAGATCATCCGCACCCGTATCTACGAGTCCAAATACTGGAAGGAGGAGTGCTTCGGCCTGACGGGTATGGCGCGGTGGCGGTGGCGGTGGGGTGGAGAGGCTTGGGCGAGAGGCCCGGTGAGGTGCTGATGGCCCGGCCCGTTCCTCTCGCAGCCGAGCTGGTGGTGGACAAGGCCATGGAGCTGCGGTACGTGGGGGGCGTCTACGGTGGGAACATCAAGCCCACCCCCTTCTTGTGCTTGACGCTGAAGATGCTGCAGATCCAGCCCGAAAAGGACATTATCGTGGAGTTCATCAAAAATGAGGACTTCAAGTAAGTTGGTGTCTTAGGGGGGTGTTAATTATCTGTTTTCTTCTCCTTTTTTGCTTGTCCTGCTGAACACAGCCGTCCAAAGCAGCGAGGGAAAACTCGGTGCAGGATTGCATAGAATCATAGAGTTGGAAGGGACCTTCAGGTATCATCTAGTCCAACCCCCTGCAGTGGCAGGGACATCCTGCACTAGATCAGGTTGCTCAGAGCCTCAGCAAGCTTGGCCTTAAGACATTTCCAGGTATGGGGCCTCCACAACCTTGATGGGCAACCTGTGCCATTGTGTCACCACCCTCATGGTGAAGAACTTCTTCCTCACATCTCATCTAACTCTTCCCTGCTCTAGTTTCAAAGAATTGCCCCTTGTCCTGTGGCTCCATCTCCTGAAAAACAGCCCCTGCCCAACTTTCCTGTAGCCCCTTCAGACACTGGGAGTCCACTGTGAGGTCTCCCCACAGCTTTCTCTTCTCTAGCCTGAGCAGCCCCAGCTCTCTCAACCTGTCCTCACAGCAGAGTTGCCCCAGCCTCGCATCATCCTTGTGACCTTCTCTGATTTTATTTACAGTGGGCCCCAACTGACTTTTCTTCTTAAAAATCCTGCTCTGTCTTTTGCTTTCAGGGCTGTAGCCCTTGTCCCGGTGCCTGGTCTTTATCTACCTGAAATATTTAGAACGAGATGTATGAGGGAGCCCTATTAATCTTTTTTTTTTTCCTTCAGTGTTTCTTTTGGTTTTATGGTAACACACCCTTTTAGAGATTATATACATATACTTGAGTATGTATGTTATTTTTTACGTGTGTACCCTTGATAGAACAAGGGCCAATGGGTGCAGGCTGGATCATAGGAGGTTCCACTGAAATATAAGAAAAAACTTTTTCACAGTGAGGGTGACAGAACAATGTCACAGGCTGCCCAGAGAGGGTGTGGGATCTCCTTCTCTGGGGACATTCAAACCCCTCCTAGACACCTTCCTGTGTGACTTGAGCTGGGACTTTCTGCTTCAGCAAGGGGTTTGGACTAGGTGATTTTTCCAGGTAACTTCCAGTCCCTGACATTCTGTGATCCTTTGAGTACTCGAAGGAGAAAATTCTTTCTCCTTTAGAAAATTTAAATGGCAGTGTATTCTTTTTATTTTATAAAATTCAAATGTTAGTCTTTTTATTCTAGTGTAGTGGCTTTCCTCTGAAAGTTATGGCAAAAACAGTTCTTTTATCTGAACTAGGCAAAAAGATGCTAGAGTTGGGTTGATTGTTGGACTTGATGATCTGAAAGGTCCCTTCCAACCTTGGTGGTTATTTATTATTATAATTATTAATTATTATCAGATCCATGAAGGAGTTTTCATTCCAGGTACGTCCGCATGCTGGGCGCACTGTACATGAGGCTGACGGGCACTGCCATCGACTGCTACAAGTACCTGGAGCCACTCTACAATGATTATAGGAAAATAAAGAACCAGAACAGAAATGGAGGTAAGCCTGTGGTTTCTTAGTACCTTACAGGTGACCTTTTTGTAAAAAAAAATTACCATGCTGGATAAAGTAAACATTCTATTTAGTGATAGAAGTTTAAAAATTCATGGCATAACTATCTTCCATTGAAACTTTTCATTTATTCATCATTGGGACAGTTGGTTACTGGTCCTGCTTGTACAAGTGAGAACTGCTTTGCTCATTTTGTTTTCCCCAAGTGCTTGTTTTCTGCTGGATGCTGAAACAGTCCCTCAAATGCCAAAGAAACTGTGTGGGTGCTCCTTTAAGCACTGTGAATCTCTTGAGCTGTACAGTAATTTCCCTTTTTAACAAGGTTGTCTAATGATTTCCCTGCTTTTTGAGAATGATTTCAGAACTGTTTGTCCTGCCCACTTGATACTACTCATCTCAAGTATTTAATCTTTAACCATTAATCTTCTTTGTCTTTTCAATGCTGTTTTTCCCCCCCATCCCAGAATTTGAATTGATGCACGTGGATGAGTTTATTGATGAGTTACTCCACGAGGAGCGTGTGTGTGATATCATTCTGCCTCGATTACAGGTCTGGAAAATTCTTAATTCAGATTCAGCAGCTGTATCAAGCTGCGATACAGGTCCCTCTGGCACAAGAAGTGCCTCCTGCTTGTTCTTGCTTAGGTTTTTTAAAATTAAGTTTTAACTTCTAGAAACGTTACGTCCTGGAAGAAGCTGAACAGCTTGAGCCTCGTGTTAGTGCTTTGGAAGAAGACATGGATGATGTAGAATCTAGTGAGGAGGAAGAGGAAGAAGATGAAAAGGTTGGTGAAATCCTCCCTTGAAATATTTTAATATAAGCAGCTTGTGAGAACTTGTTAAACCCTGAAGCATTTCTGAAGTGTTCTGTATTTGTCAGGCTTTTCTGTCTCCTGAAATCTCCCTGTTCATATGAAATATGTATACATGTATTAGAGAGAACTAAAGGTGATGATGAAAGTTATGATGATCATCACAATTCTGCTGAACTTCTTAATAACTGACAGTTTTGACAGTTGGACATTTTGATGTTCAAACATGCAGCTCAGGCAGTTTATGAATATGAAATAGTTGAGGATTGAGAAGCTTGTTCATAAGGGCATTTGTAATTTAATTGTTGAGAAAATCTGACTGATGGGTAAGAACCTTGATGAAACAAGACTTGGAGAATCTTTGCCCTGATCATTGTTTGCAGCTGGAGCGAGCACCATCTCCTGACCACCGCAGAAGAGGCTACAGAGACCTGGATAAACCTCGCAGATCTCCTGTGGTGCGATACAGGCGGAGCCGAAGCCGGTCCCCAAGAAGGTGACAAGGCTCTTCTTGACCAATATTTTTACCTTTTGTATTGCAGATGACGGCAATGAGGCACAGAAACGCTAATGATTTTCATCAACTTTTTCTTTTCTCCCCCCAATTACAGGCGAAGCCGCTCTCCAAAGAGAAGAAGGTAGGCTGTTATTCTGTTGTACTATTAAAAGTTGTACTGCGACTGTCTTATGGATGTAAATTGGAAGAGGGGAGATCCAGGCTGGATATAAGAAAAATTCTTTACGGTGAGGGTGGTGAGACACTGGAACAGGTTGCCCAGAGAGGCTGTGGATGCCCCTTTCCTGCAGGTGTTGAAGGCCAGGCTGGACAGAGCAACCTGTTGTAGTGGGAGGTGTCCCTGTCTGTGGCAGGGGGGTTGGAACTAGATGATCTTTAAGGTCCCTCCCTTCCAACCCAAACTATTCTGTGATTCTCTCAGTCCATCACCTCGCCGGGAGAGGCATCGCAGCAAGAGCCCCAGACGACACCGGAGCAGATCCAGGGAGAGGCGCCATAGATCAAGATCCAAATCTCCAGGTATTTTTTTCTCATTCACAGCCTATCTCTGGCACGTCTTCATCAGGAGAGTATCCGCAAAAAACCCTGTTTCAGCAGTATCAAGAAGGTAGCTAAGGCCATTGGTCTCCTTGTAAAGATGTTCAAGGAAGGCACTGCTGGAGAACTCCTTTAACACACGCAAAATTGCCTTGAGTATGTTTTTCAGGTATTTGCCAGGAGGTTAATTTGAGTCTGTGATTAAGGCAAAAATGGCTCTGGCATTATCTAGGACACTTGGTTACTAGAAGCAGATTGCATTAGCAAAATAAAAAAGAATTGTAGGGTCTATGGAGGTAACTGTTCACTTTTTATGTCACAGGGCATCACCGCAGTCACAGACACCGAAGTCATTCCAAATCACCTGAAAGGTAAAAGCTGGGCCTATTTTTTTAAGATTATGTCCTGTAGGAGCTCTCATTTACCATTTTATTGTGGAGAATGAAGTTCTTCTTACAATGTTGGGGATCAAATATTTCATACAATGCCTCTCTCAGTGAAGTTATCAAGTCACACTACCCACATCTGACCACAGGAAAAGTCACTTACTGCTATGAATCATCTGGGTTTTTCAAAACAATGACTAGTGCTCTGTCATATGAAATTTTGGGGGCTTTTTTTTCTTTCAGATCTAAGAAAAGTCACAAGAAGAGTCGGCGAGGGAATGAATAACCAACAAAATCCAGCAGAATTTAAGGATGTTGGCCTGCAGTCTGATACTGTCCTATTTACTTTTTGGGACAACTGGATGATACTGGCTGCTTTAGCAGTCCATTTCTTTAATCCTTCTACTTCCATCCAAGTCTTGTTTGATTTTCTATTGTTGAACAAAAGAAAGTTAAGGATACTTTTTATGTAGCTACTTACCCTCTCAATAGAATTTTAGGGTTGTTTTTAAATGTTTTTTGGTTTTTTTCAATGCCTGTAAAAACTTGTGAATTGTGATTAAAGGGGGGGTTTTGTCTTTAAAGACTCTTTGCTGTTTCTTTAATAATACTTTGTTTAGAGTTCTAGTTGAAGTTGGCTCCCTACACAAACCAGGGCGTTGTTTTGACAAATAGCCACTGCAGGCAATTGCCAAGTAAGAATATGTTTTGAGTTATAAACACTTTGGACCCACCAGCCTAAACCAACTCAAACCTCCAGTGGAGGCAAAGAAATAAAATTGTCATAATCCAGGATATTTACTAAAAGTTAGAGCTAACTTAAACCTGCTGCTGTGGATTGTTTTTTAAGAAGGGAGGGCAGTGACAGGTGCTATTTAATATTATTTCCCAGAAGAGACTAATTTTTCTAAAGTATTTTTGTATTATTTTAGAAAATTAAATACTCTTCCCTCCAATCAAGCATTTTACAAGAAGGACACACTGTAAACAGCACGTGCATGGAGAAAAATGGATATACTGACTGAAAACCTATTAAAGCTGTTCATCTTTCTTATTTAGGATAATGAAATTAAATCTGGTTTTATTATTCTGGTCCCCTAATTGGAGCTAAATGAAGGCATGCTTAAAAACAGGGAAGAGGAAAAAGTCTTACGTCCTTTTTTTGAAGTTTTATTTCTCTTTTTAAAAAGTTTTTTGGCACTACATAGTTCTGTAAAGAAGTGACAAATTTTTAAACACATGAAATCCCCTTCTAATTTTATTTTTTTTTTTTAGAACAATATATATAAAGTCTGAAGCAACCAAAGTATGAATACAGCTAATAGAAAATAAAGAACTTAATTTTAAAAATTATCTCTCTTTACAGTTTATCAAGATAAAACAAAACACAATTCCCCTTAAAAATAGGGTAATAAAATAGATGAAATTTGTATCACTCCGTTTCGTGATACCAGTAAAAACTATAGTTCATATCTATGTACAAATGATACAGTTTAAAAACAGTCTTAAATAATCTGGTATCTAAACATGTTGCATTAAGATTTTTTAATCAGAACCTGAATTTTATTATTCTTCTCCCCTTTCCTTCCCTCCCCCCACTCACACCCACCACTAAATTTCACTTTTTCTGTTGAATGTAATTCAGATTCAAGTGTGGGTGTCCTTGAGACAGAAGCGGGAACCGCTGGTTACTCGGCATCAGGGGACCAGCTAAAAGAGAAGGGATTACAATTATTTCAGCAAATTCAATCCATTTAACAATACTTGGCTATATTCTGTGTATTCATCTTAGAAATAAAGCCATTTACTAGACTAACTCTGTCCGACTCACTCACTTAACAGGGACAAAGCAGCATTACTTAATTTCATCTCCAAAATTCCCTCAGATCATCATTTTGTTGCATTCATTTAGTTACTGAACAAAAAAAAATCTCAGGATTTTTTAATATGAAAACCTGGCTACAGCAAATAAATCAGACTTTGAGAAAACGATTTGATGCCAGTATCTCCCATTTTGTACCAGGTAATTGCAAAGCCCCCAAGTAAAATCTGGTCATGGTTTCTAAGTGGAGCCAAAGATCTTTTTCCTGTTCTTTCCAATCCTCCCAGATGCTGAACACCTTTACCATGCACTAGCATCAGAAATAACTGAGATAAAGCCAGTCCTTCAAAGCACCCTGATAACTCTGCCTGATGGAGCACTGAAGTCAGCAGTCTTTTGACTGCACTTGGGTTGGTCCAGACAACCTCCACAGGGCCCTTCTAGCTTCAATAATTCTATATCCTCACAGGCTTTCCTGTATGTAAAGTCATTCCAAGAGGCAAGGTCCAAAAGCCAAGTAAAATGAATTGAGGCAAAAAAACAAAATAATCTTCAGATTCTCAGCATACTCACAGGCAAATCATCTAAACCTCCACTAAAGCAGAGGTGGCTCTGCAGTGAAGGAAAGAGGCTACAAGTGCAAGAGACTGCAGATTGGCTCAGATTTCACTGTTTGACTGAACCCCTTTTTTCCCCTCCCACAATGACTTTCATTCATCCATCCCTACAGGAAGCCGAAGGGTTGATTTGACTCTCGGATTCATTCTGGTTCCAGGGAGCCTGGCAAGAGGAACAGCATTCCTTGGCTTTTAAAGCCTTTGAGATAGCAAAGAGACCCGTGCATGAGCTGTTGATTCACATACTAGTTTCTAGTACCTTGAGGGTAGAAAGGTTTGTTCGGTGGGTAGCTGGCATTTCCCTGCTGCATGTAGTTCTGAGGCATATTGTAAGGCCACGCTCCTCGGAGGAGAGGAAAATGGGTAGGGGTCCCATGGTCCCAAGGGACAGAAGGAGGGTTCATTTTACCAAACTGTCCTTGGAAACCCTGATCTAGTTTTCAATCGAAAGGGAAAAGCACATTGCAAGTTCAAATAATTAAACAGCAAGTCACAAACACAATTTACATCTCAAATAACAAGTTTGCGGGGGACTTAACCAGATTAGTCTGATGTGCTACTCTTTTTTTTTTTTTTAAATACACATCAATAAAAATTACCACCTAAATTCCTTCATTATTCACTATAACAGAATTTAGTAGAGGGGAAGACAGAGGATGAATCAGTATCAATATCAAGACCTACAATTTCACTATTCTTATGTCATTCTCATGAAAAATACAAGGTCTGACTCCACACAGACATTCACTATCTCTCACAGAGCTGCCACGTGAAATCTGTTCTCCTGTGGCAAATAATTCTCAGAAGACATACATCGGAATTCCACGAAGAAATGTAACTCACAGATCACACTCAAACAACTTTAAATCATCTTTTGGTTTCTTAAGCATTGTGTTTTTAATCTGAACCAAGCTGAAACTAGCTGTTTCTGTAACCCCTGACCCTGGTACACAAAGTGTGAGAGGTGTGAGAGAAGAGTTACCTGAGTTCCCCACCGTGCCATTGTTCACCAGTGAGTTTGGAGTCACAGGATTGTGCCAGTGTCCCTCGTGAGAAGTGCTGGGGATGCCCATGGGTCGGGCAGCAGGCTGTGCAAAGATGATACTGGGATCATTCAAGCTTACACTGCTCTGGTTATTTGTGGTGCTGCTGCTGCCAGATCTCATAGAAAAGGGAACATTTGTAGAATGAGGAGGGTTACCCGGTGCAGACTGAATAATGGGACCGTGAATAGGCCAAGAAGTGTTGGGAAGCTGAAGTTGGTGGTGGTGGTGCATCTGAAGTAGTCCCAGGTTATGCAAGGTGGAATACTGACCTGGGGGAGACTGGGGAAAGTTAAACAAAGGCAGCTGGACCTGGTGGGGTGGCTGTGCACCCTGCTGTGGCTGTGGAACGTGCTTAGACTGGGATATTGGCTGTGGCTGAGTCTGGTTAATAGAAGCTGGCTGAGAGGAATTCTGTGTAAATTGTTGAGGTTGTGGAGAGTAAGATGACTGATGTGAATCAGACTGGAAAGGAAAAAAAAAAAAGATACACATTTCTGGTTAGTTCACTAGCTACTTAACAGTGGTTTCACTTTAATAAGCACCCACTGCATTAAACTGTTTATGAAACTATTCAAAACACTCCCCAGCAAAACCACAAATACCACCCCTAATAGTTTCCATATTGGAAGACCAAGAGATGCTACATTTATAAATCAAAGTTTCACTAACTGGCAGAGTGCAATTTTGTCATTATAAAGTCCAGCATCTCTGGAGAAAAATACCATGCAAAGCTATCCCTAGCAGGGCCCAGGATGGCTGGTTTGCTACCCCACAGCTAATTGGGACTTACACATTCTGATGACTGTCTAGTGCGCAAGGGTCGTTCCACTGGCTGCTGACTCACAGCCACCAGCTGTGAATTCACTATGCTTCGGACCAACTGGGTGCCTAATCAAGGAATAAAAATGTAAAAAAAAACAAAACAAAACAAAAATCACAAGGTTATGGATGACAGAATAATGAGCACAGAACTGGGAATCAGAGATGCCTGCTCTGAGAATTAAGGTAAATCAATTTAATCTCTCCTTTAAGTGGAAAGCTTCCCCTCCACTTCTCCAAAATCAATACTATAGCAGCTAAACCCAAAATCTGAGCCAAATGAATCTACAACAAACAAAGCCACCAAGCAGGAGTGCTCCTTTTTAATAGGGTACAGGATGGCAGCACTAGGAGTAATGGATGCACATTGGAAGAGGGGAGATTTAGTTTGGATATAAGAAAGAAGTTCTTTATTGTGAGGATGGTGAGACACTGGAAGAGGTTGCCCAGAGAGGTGGTAGATGCCCCCTCCCTGGAAGTGTTTAAGGCCAGGCTAGATGTGGCACTGAGCAACCTGGTCTAGTGGGAGGTGCTCCTGCCTATGGCAGGGGGCTTGGAACTGGATGATCTTGAAGGTCTCTTCCAATCCAAACCATTCTATGATTCTATTCTACAATTCTATGGTTCTATTTCCATTCTATTGCTATAGGCAGGGGGATTTTAAAAGCCAACAGCAGAAACTTTTGGGTAAAGGAGGAGGAGGCATAAAAAAGAGAGAGAGAGTAAAGGATATCAGAACATAGAAAAGCAGCAAGGTTCTCTCTGAAGGTCATTTATGATTGCTTTCTCTACTTTCTCCAAGTACTGCAGGCATCTAAGGGCCTATTAGGTTTTGAAATTAATTTGTCTCTAATTACTAACAGCAATTTGAAAGCTGGATCTTGCTTCCTAACGCATCTGTAAGCTTTAGGAAGTATTACTTTAAGACTACTGATTTTTGGTGAAAATGCTCTCACTTACCTCTCAGAGATGATGGAGGGTTAGCTAACAGTTTGAGAAACATTTGAAAGAGGAAATGGATTCAATTATTACCATTATTACTACTCCTAAACTCACCCATTGTGAGTGGAAGAGAAACAATGCAACACCCTGGAGTACACTCTACTTCCTGCTGAGTACCTTTTTACCTCCTGTGTAAAGGCTGTACTTCTGGAAGCATTTACCCCCCTTGAAGAAAATCAGCACTTAAGACTAAAAGCTGTGTTTGCAATGATCAACATGATTAAGTTGCAGAGTTTTCTTAAGATAATTACCAGGTCTATATGAAAATGTAGAGAGAGGGTATTGAAGAACTTCCAAGTGATACCAACAGCACATAAAATAACTTACCTGGCACACTGTTGTTTCTCTGTCGGGTTTGTTTGAATTCAGGACAATCTCTTCTAACGTGACCCACGTCCCCACAGATGAAACACCTTTTCTCTCGTGTTTCTCTATCATCTTCTTTCACTTCTTTTTCATCATCTTTCTCATTCTCCTTTTTCTTCAACCTGAGCAATCATTTTTTTTATTAGCATCTCAAAACCACACACAACCCCCAAAATGTGAGTTGCTTATTCTCAAGGATATTACATTAAATTTATGCATTACTTACCTCCTCCTCTTTGGACAGTCTTTCATGTAGTGGCCAATTTTCCCACAGACACGACAGCATCTGTCATTGGGTGCCAATTCCCCGTCTGTCAGCACTTTTGAGTCAAAAAAGTATTCCTAGCCAAACATAAGAGATGGATGCAATATATAACCCATTCACTGAGAAGACTCAGATGTGAAAGAAAAATGGAGAACATCTCCTATTGTTCCCCAAATTCTGCTGCTCTTTAGATTGTACCTAGTTCTTTTCTTCCCCTAAATAATGGCAGCTCTTTTAGAAATGTCTGGATAAAATGAGGTACTTAGTCTTTACCAGCTTCATCAGGCTCCAGCTTGCTGCTGACCTTCCACTCCCACAAAGATTCTGCAGAGGGGAATTTTTTTTTGCATATAATCTATTTTGGTATCTGAGTCACTGCTTGTGTGCTCCCTCAAGCAGCCTGTGCCCCCTCCCAAACGACACGATCCTGTCCTCCTGGACAGAAAAAAGCTCCGATGGGAAACAGATGGAGCATCTGCCTGCTGACCTGTATCACTCCCCTCTCCTGGAATTTGCTAAGGACAGCTGCAGTTCTGATGTGTGTCAGCAGAGAGGCCACAGTTTACAGCCTCTGAGCAACACAGACATTGTGAAAGTACTTATCTTGCCCGAAAGACTGAAATAGAAGCACAAACAGAAATGGCCTAACTGCAGCTCAGGAACAAAGTCTTACTGCAGATGTAAGTATTTACTGAATCTTTTTTTCTAGTTTCCCCTCTGTACCACTAAGCTGCCGTACAGGGCATTGGCTAAGGATGGAGAGCTCTGCTGAGCATTTTAAATCTTCAAAATGCCATTTAATAATGTGCATTTTTTCCTCATTTTCATGCTAAGGGCTGCTTTCTGTCCTGCTTCTTATCCTTATGTAAAATCTTCAGTCAAGATCTGATATCACAGAATCATAGAATGGTTTGGGATGGAAGAGACCTCAAAGGTCATCTGGTTCCAACCTCCCTGCACTGGGCAGGGACACCTCTCACCAGACCAGGATGCTCAAAGCTCTGTTCAGTGTGGCCTTGAACACTTCCCCTGTCTCAACAAAACTAGGTCCTATTTTATTAGGCACAACACAAAACAAAACACAGTTGCTGAATCAAGTAACATTCTAAAACTCAGAGAGCAAATACTAAGCCATACATTTTATGCAGATGATGTATAATTACATATATTGTGCATACCCTACTGATAACTACATATAAGCAATTTGCTTCAGACAGATTAATTTGGTGAAGAAAAGTTAAAAAAAATGCTGAAACTGGAAAACTTACAGCTTCTCTTCCAACAGTTGGGTAGAAGGGGGTACCAAATAATTTTCTCCCATTGATAAATGCCTTCATTATGAAATTGGTCACTATTGAAGATAGACAAAGTTATTATAAAACAACAGAAAACATACCACACTTTAGAAATTTCTGGAAATTAATCATTAGTAGACATTAAAAGCTTACTTTTTCTAGAGACTCCAGCACCAAGATTATGATTCAAGTCAAACGGATCTGTGTGAAGGAGAGAAAACAGAGTTGGAACAAATAAGGTGCAACAAGCATTTTAGTTTTAACACAGAAAATGACATTTTAAATGCACTCACAGGGTAGATGATAGGCAGAAATGCTGAGTGTTTTAAAAACATGCAACTAACAAAGTCAGAGCAATTTACTGCTGTATACCAAAATTAATGAGTCTAATCTCATTTTGTAAGCTGTGAGACTTGCAAACAATGATTTTTTTAAAAAACGCTGATGGCAGTTTCCTCGCATAAAGATCCTGTTTAACAAGGAGAACATATTCTCAAGGGAAAGCACTCCTCAGTCTCTTATTAATGGAGCAAAAATTCAACAAGTATATACCTTCAATAGCAATACATTTGGATGTCCACTGTTTCTCAAATGTAGTTAATAGCTTTTTCTGCCGGATGCTGATCACGTATTCCTTGAAGTCAAATTCTTCCGTGTAGAATCTCAGCAACCCCAGCCAGAGCTCTCCAAGGGATTCAGTGTTCTTCCCAAGAGAAGGCAGACGCTTCTTCTGCATGCAATTGAAGACACAATTTATACAGGGAGAGCTACTGAAGGAGTCCTCCTCCTCCTGAACTACTTCTATATTTAAGTTTGTTTACCATGAACAGCTTCACTTGGGTAAAGTTAGGTTACATTAGTACAGTTAACTCTACCTCAGTCTTGGACTGTTCATTAGGAGTATTCTTCCTGATTCATGTTACACAGAAATGAGTTAAAATAAAACAAGGGGAAAAAAAATCAGACACTAACTTCAGAAAAAGAGGACTCATAATAACAGAAGTTATTGCAACATAGATATGGAAGTACCAACTACTTTTATGTATCACGTTATTAGAAATAGATTACTTTCCCATAAAAGCAAGCCTTAATTTTTAGTGACTTCTAAAATTACCAATTCTTCCATGTCATCAAAGAAAAAGGCATTCCATCCATCCACCATTCTTTGTGGAATCTGTTTTCCATCAAATATCTGCCAAAATATAGAAGTACAGAGTTATCACTCAGTCACCATAAAAGACCAAAACTCAGGTGGGTAAAAAAGGACATAAAAATTAAAATATAAATATATAAATATTTTCATTTTCACAATTGTTTCTTATACAGGCAGAATTTCCCATTAGTAGAAAGCCTGAAAGTCTTTTTGCATTAATGCTACACCTCTCTCCAATTATTTGGCTGCTTTATTTTTACTTGTTCTTTGCAACTAAGAAAACATGACTGAATTACCTCATCAAGATTCCAGCATCAATCTTGCCCACAAAATCCCTAAGGAGACTTTATATGATTCCTATTATGTTTCTGACTTCAGCAAAGCCAAGGGGAAATTCCACTCTTATTTAAATGCACTCTCAGGGTACCAATAAAATAGCAACCTCCAACACTAGCAAAGGATTAGCAAGAAAGTCTGAGTCTCAACCATGGTGCTCAAGCCAATTTTCCCCTTGCACAGAGACAACAAAAGAGACAGAAAGGGGTAATTTTCAGAAGCACATGGGAGTTCCAGAGTGGGTCCAGGAAGAAGTAAAAAGCTGACTAATTATATTCTCCACACCCATGCAATAGAGGTACAGAACATTATTTTCCTAATAAAATTTCCTGGAACATGTAAAATAGCATCTTGAAAATGGTACCAAAGCATTAGTTATCTTTTCTATCCCCCTCTCATGAAGCCATAAACTTTTTTTTCTCACAGATAAGATGTTGAGCAGTAAATACTGCTTCTGACAGCAACTGATGGAAGAACTGAACTTGCATCTCAACAGCATCTGGTGCAGTCTCATAATAACAATTCCCTTCTCTCCAAACCACCTGCCAATTTTTTTTTTCTATCCTGTTCAGCATACAAATATCATCATAAGACCAAAATGCCAGAGTAAATGTAACAGCAGAGCTTAGGTCAGAAAAACCCCTGATTTTGTTGGAATTTTCTTGCTAAGTTTTACCCATTAGAACCAAGCAGAAGTCAGGAACCCATTAGTGCAGAAAGACCTCGTATTTCATTCATTCCCCTGATCCTAAAAGCCAAGACTTGTCCTATTAACCTTGAGGAAAAAGTGCATCTATTTTCACAGCCCCTTTTTCTGAAAACCTACCTCCTGAAGAACTGGAATAACTGGTGGATTTCTCTGTTGTAAGAAGTACAAAACCATAAGAATATAGGCATATGAAGACAGACTGCCACGGGATGCGTCACCAATGTCGCAGCGCTGAAAAAATACATTTAAAAAAACCCCATTCATTTCCATTTTATGATTTAAAATTAAAAATTATGTGAGAGAGCAAAGAGAAGCCTCACCAGTCAGTCACAGAAAATACATTCATCTCATAATTAAAAATTGGTTTATGAAGCCTGAAAAACAAATGTCAAGTGCCATCTGGCAAACCCACAGCATAAATTGACTAATGTAGAAACAGAAAAGCTTTTTGTAGCCAAAATATTTGGGGGGGGTTTAGTTTATAAGGTGCCAAGAAAAAAACAAATCAAACACCACTAACTAGAAACTTCTACATCTGATGTCCAGGTTTCGATACTACAAAGGTTAATTATTCTAAAATCATGTTACTAGAGCTGTTTCTATGATTCCTTTTTGTTATGTTTTCCCATCTTGTCTCTTTTTGCTTTTTCAATAATTAATAGGCAAGCATTTCCACATCATACTGGCAGTTTAGGCAATACTTGGCATTTTGCTAGCATACACACAGATACCAAATGAAACCACAGTCCAACCTGTGCAACACAGCACAAACCAAACAGCAGTGAATTACCTTTCTATGCTTGAAAGTCTTATTACAGTCTAATCCTTCTACAGCACCTGCTTCAAAGCTACCTTTTGCCTCAGGCTTGTGCCATACTAAATGACACCTCTCTAACCTCTTAGGTCTGTAAAAAATGAGGATTTGCAATTACTTTGACATTAGCAGAAGCAGCAACAGATGTTGCTGGTTTTTTTCTGCCCATGCAAACAGAGGGGGAATGATTTTGCCAAATACAGAGACTCTGTGTGGCTATGAAGGCACCTCCATACACACACACACACAAGGATTTATGCCTGCCAAATCGGAAACTTGTTCTTTACAGTAAGATTTTACAATCTATGCGGTAATATACAAAACTGCACAAAAAATAAGACTGGTTATTGTGTAATGAACAATGCATAAGCCCTGTCAGCTAAAGAAAGTGCATTTCATACTAAAAGCATTTGACCGAGTCCTTTTCGAGTGGTGTTAGCAAGAAGTAACACTGCATTATACAAATAAGTACCTTCTGTTTGTATTACCTTTGCAAAAACTTTCATTGTATAGCCCAGATATTGCACCCTGGGATCAATAGCTGCGTATGTAGCCAGCATTCTTGTGTTATGCTGTGCCTGGGGAGAGGAAAAAAAAGAGAAAAATAAATCAGACTGATGTTTCAATGCAATTTATCAGCACAAGTTCAAGAACAAGTGATGTGTAACACTATTGGAGGGGAAAAAAAAAATAATCACAATAACCCATAAAACTCATGTAACATTTCCTGCACAGTGCATTAAAAAGCTTTCTTTGAACACAAAGCTAAACACCACCAGATGCTTACCAGTGTGTTGTATAAACTGATATCTCCTTCTAAGCCACTTCGTCTGTGTTCAAACTTTACTATAGGCACTTTGGCTGTTGTTATAGGCAAGATGTTTCTCAGACCTGGAGAAGCAACACTTTAGTACATAAAACATTTCCATTAACTACATATATAGTCAACGCAAATATAAAACAAACACGACGTTAAAACACCTACCTGGATGCTTCTTCAGAACTTTTGCCAAACCTTCTATTATTTCTTTGCAGTTTAATTTCTAGGAAAAACAAATATCACACCTTCAGAAGTTAAAACACAAATCCTATCCCAACAAGAAAAAGGTATTGCAGGGAAGAAAAGTATTTGTACAAAAAGGAGTAAGCCAGAACACGAATTCACGTAAACTGGTGACTCATACTCTCTATGTGAACATCTTCAGTACACTAAATGTGTGTCTACAGAGCATTAGAAATGAAATAGGCTACATCTTACTTCAACTGCACAAAGTACAACACAAGCAAATGTGCTACTAGCAAAATCTTACCTTTTCTGTGTACAGAAATTTTAACTGAATGTAAACAAACTTTAAGGAGTTCTTCAACTTCTAATAGTAAATTTCATCCATCTCAAAACTCTTACCTCTGCATTTTCATGGCCTTCCAAAGTCATGCAGATATCTAGATCACTGTCCCGAAATCCAAATCCATTCTTTGAAGAGCCAAACAAGCAAAGTCTGGCTTTGTCTGATCAAAAGAGAAGATCAAAAAAAAGTTTTAAAATAAAAGAATAAAGTCTACGTAATTTTAATGAGTGAGGAATGTTGTAGAGTTACTACAACCACTAAATGGCATCTCTAAATGTGGTGCAATGTTGTGTGGCATGTTTCTGCAAACCCAGTCACCAATCACCCCAGGTAAGACAGAGCTACTTTGTCCAAGCAATATTTCAGGTTCCACTCATACTTTATCTTGGTTGCATATTTCCTCTGTGACTAGGTAAATTTCATCAGTCACCAAGTTTCTGTAACAATTCCCAAGCAGATACAAACAATAAGACTGATACACTTTATGGAACACTCTTTCCCATTTGTTTTGTTTACATTTTTGTTCAAAAGAAAATATTCTATTTTCATTCTTGTAGAGGAAAGTGAAATTGTGTAACTGAAATGAAGCAATTTCTTCCTAACTGAAAAAAAAAATATATATTTAACTGTTGAACTGAAACCTATGTTTGGAAAATACATAAAACATCATGAACAGTGGAGACAAAGCATTGAAAGTACTTGGTCCATGACCCAGATAACACTAAATGCCACTGGCCGGGACCCTTTCAAACTTCCTTTCTGTCCCAACTACAACAATCCTAATAGCTGCACTATTCTCTTGCATCTCATTCTCCACCCTAGGGACATATCCATGGAGCAGCTCTGAGGGCTGTTCAGTTTAGAAGTCTCCAAGATAGGCTTGAAGTTAGAATGAAAAGAGATTCCCCTGCTTTAAGAAAGGAAAATGAGAAATAAGGAGACAAATTACATCTTCATTCTCTAGACAACATGAATGAGGAAAGGATTAGCAAAAATCACTGCCTGTTACATACCATTGTACTCTTTCCGAATAAATCTTTCCAAACTTGCCAGAATTTGTTCTCTGTTTTGTTGCTCAGATAAAGGAGGAGATAACTCATCTAAGTAAAAAAAAACAATTTAAAACAGAGTCATATGCGACATTTAGCTACCTTAAAAATCTTTTCCAGGTAGTTGTAAGTAGTATATACTTCTTCTGTTGTTAGATTAACTTTCCCTGAATACTACTGTAAGAATTTGTTATAACAATCAGGGATTATGTGAAAATCAAAATACTGACAATTTGTAGGCCACAGATCCTGGAAAGCTTCTTCCCAATTAATTTTCTAGAATAAGTAATTGAACCCTACAGTCATCTTTTCAGATTACTAATAACAGATTATGGTGGAATATAAGCACTTTTCCAACTTACCAAAACATCTTTTACAGACTATATCAAGTATTTCACGGAATCTGTCTGTCATTGGTGGTAGTGGTTTGAGATCAATTTTCTTGAAATCCTCAGGGCAGTCATTTTTGGAATGTCCATCCCTTTTGCAGATGCTGCATACTATAGTTGGTGGCTTTGGGGGAAAAAAGGAAAAGAAGTGCATAAAAGCATTTTTAAGATACTTCAACAGATAGGTAAGTCATGCATCCAAGAACATTTCATGTATGAACAGCACCACATTCCTTACAAAGAACAAAAGGAAACTCAACAGGCTGCATTTACTTTTCACAGAGCATAAGAGCATCTGGAAATTACACAATAAAGTAGAAGAGGAAAGTGGAGGGGAAATCTACGAAATAATAATTAAAAATTTAAACAAACAAACAAAAAAGAGGGTTGTATTTTTTGGTGGAAATCAGAGGTTTGGTGTTTTCTGCTCCTGAATAGCAGGTACTCTAGAAGAGCTAGAGCTACCACTCATAACAGAAATTGAAACAACCTCTGGGGGAATCCTGACATCAACCCCCCCTTAGCCTTAGTGCTTTAAAAGTAATAGCCCACTGATACACAGCCTGCACAGCTCACCTTTCCTGAAGTCAAAATAAACTTGTCAAACACATAATGCATTTCTTCTGTAGAAAGTCTGCCTTCATCTTTGAGATCATGAGCTTCCACCATTGCTTTGCAGTTGGGCGAGGTAGCTGGTGTGCCAGTGCACTTATTCTTCTGAGAAGACTCTGTCACCAAACTCTGTCTACTTTCAGCATCAGAAAAATCATAACCAGAATTTGTGTCGTAGGACTGATGTTCACTGCAGTTACAGTAGTGGCTTGGCTCACCTTCAGTTGCACAAACTGAAATTTCTAGATCATCCCCCTCTTTAAGTGATTTTTGCTTTAATTCACAGCATTCATTAGAAAGAGGGGATGAAGGTTCTTCTTTGTCTTCTTCATAACTAGAGTCCAATCTTGAAAGCAGTAAGGAATCTATGTCCTTGTAAGTAGATCTTTCAGCAACAGCTTCTACCACTTCATTACATTCAAGTTCATTTTCTGGTATGTTACATCCACTTCCTAGATTTTGTTTATCTACAACTTTTTCTCCTTGTAGAAGGCAACAATTGGCTACAGGCTCGTCAGATCTGGGGGATTTCTTATTATTCATTTTCCCTTTCTCTTTTTTCTTGGTATCTGGCTTGGATTTAATCCCATCTTTACTTTGTGGACATGCAAAATATTTATATGCTGTCCTAAATCGTTCCAGGATGTACTCAAATACCATCTGGCTATTTAGACTTCGTGCAACATTCCTCTTTAGTGCAAAAGGATCTAGAAAGAAAAAAAAAGTAATCATTAGTAATCTCTATTTTCTTCATTTCACAAAGCAGCTGAAATACCTAAGTTATGATACAGCAGTTAAAGGAGATTCTTATAATCCAGAAATGTGCTTGGATAGGCTTAGAGAACATAGGGCCCACAAGGTTTTTTGGACTTCTTCCACACAAAACACCACCCACGTGTGGGCCACGAATGTCTGGCTATTATAAACCATTTTAAACTGTTTTATTTACAGAGAAAACCACAGGTATTATTGTACCATTAAATCATGAACAATTTCTAAACTAGAAATGAAAGTAAATATACAAAGACAAAATAACACAAGCCTGCCTGAACTTTCTTCCTCTGCTGAAGAAGGATTTGCATTTGTCTTAAGAAATTAAATTTCTCTAAGAATAATATTAAGGTTATAAGGATTATACAAACCAACCTCACCAGGTTTCATTCTTAGTCCTTCCTAGCGATTTCTAGATCAAACATGTTTTCCAAGTAAAAAGAGCACTTGCATAGTTGCTATAAGTTTGCCTGGGAAGATAGTATCAAACTGAGATTCTGTTACTTCATAATTTCATTAATTAAAAAAAGCAAAAGTAAAAACCAAAAGAACAACAAAACAAACAAAAACAAGACAAAAAGAACAATAACAGCAGGTTTCAGAACCAGAATGCCATCTGCTTTTTGTAATTAGTTCCCGATTCCTCCTTGGCAATTTGCCCTTTCATCTTAAAAGTTTTAGTAACCAAATAAAGTTTTAATACAATAAAGCTTTGAAGTTTTCTACCTAAGTGTGATTGAAGAAAAGGAGAGGAAATGAAAGCCAAAAGGAATGATTTCAAGACTCTCTATTCAACTCAATGATCTTTAAGGTCCCTTCCAACCCAAACTATTCTGATTCTATCACCATGTGCCTCAACAATTCATTGCTTGTTTTTCTTTTTAGTTTTCCTTCTTGCACCTTACTGACTCATTCTTCAGGATGAGTTCCTATAGTACTCATTCTCTGTCTTTATAAGCCTCTTTGACGTATTTCTCCTTGTCCTCTCCATCACCTCATGTACATTTCAGTAAAGATTTTTCACCAACCTCTCTAGGAAGCGTTCAAAATTCATTATTTATGCTTTTATAGAAATACCACCTGAAATTATTCTTAACCTTCCTTAAATACTGCATTTCTCTCTTCTTAAGCCCAATTGAGAATGAATGCATTGCTTGGTGACTTTGCCTGTTGAGTATTACATATTTTTCTGAAGAACAGAAATAAAGATGTGTTTGCTCCATTTCACTCTTAACAGAGCTAACCTCTCTGCTCAGTCTGCACTAGAGCCAGAGGGAACAAACTGATGGCTGGTAACACTCAAAACACATTCCAGAGGTTGGATACGCAGCTATAAGTGCTGAAAATTTCTAATATCAGAATTATTAAAAAGAAATAAATAATAACTTGTAGAAAGAATGAAGCAGATATAGACATGGATCTATAGACTTCAAGGACCAGAGCTGCAAAAAGTAGTATTAAACAATAATATTTTCTTGAAGCTGAGAAAATATGAAAAAAAATATTACTATCTCTGCCAATTACTGATTTCATTTATTGTCCAGGCTTCTTGTGACAGACCTGTTAAACATTAGGTAAATAAATACAATAATGCAGGAAGAAAAGGTCTTGTCCTACCTTCAATGGCTATTCGCCTTTTAGGCCAGTTTTTATTCTCTCTGGTGAGGAGTTCCTGTACCCGTATGCTGATGACATATTCCTCCAAAGCAAATTCCAGTGTGTAAAACTTCAACAGTTCCAACCACAGTTGTCCCAGTGAAACTTGGTGAGGGGTTTTGAATGCTAAGAGAGACTGAAACACGTGGACAACAATGCTCAATAGGAGTAAAAAGTGAAAATTGCTCATTCCCCTTCCCCCCCGTTTCATTTGATTTTAATATTTAAATAAAAATAGGGATAAGAGAGAGAATAGGGTTTTTCAGTGAAATAAAGCCATGACTTACATTGCCATGTTTCTCCTTTGCATTACTTTGGTTGTCCACTTCTGGACTCGTTGCTTTTTTACCACCACCTTTTTGTTGTTCAACTTTAGTTTTATTTTCTGCTCCAACAGAGTTTTTTGCTGCCCCATTTGTTGGTGGTTTGTACTCCCATCGTACAAACTCCTCTTCTTCTACACCTTTCAGCTGGTGGTCATCCGGCCTCTTTGAATCAAAGCCTTCAATCTACCAACAATTACAGATAGCTTTGAAACAAGACTGCATAGAGTACACAGCACTAAAAGTTTTCACCAAACATAGCACATATTCCCCTCAAGAATAACTGATAGCAGAGAAATACATTTAGAGAATTAAGAAAATATTCATCTTTTTGGAAAGTCCTGGCACAACCGTACAGGCTTCAGCGGCTGAGTTTTCTAAAAAGTCATCTGAATCATCAAATATCAACTGAGGGCTAAGTACCATGGGATTTTATTCATAAATTTCTTAGGCAATCAAATTTTGCACAGTTTATAACCTTGCAGAACACAGAAATAGATCCAATAATTTAGCAATAAAGTTATTGTGGCACTTACCCAATTGCCCAAATAAGACGGTAAAATACGTGGTTTTCTTTGTTGAAGAAAAAATATTACCATTAAGGCAAAGGAGTATGAAGGAATCCCACCTTCAGCTTGACAGTCAATGTGACAGAGCTGCAAGAGAATGAATCATTACTTTTCTGATGTAAAATTTACTAGAAAAGGACAAAATGTTAGATGAATGCAATATACAAACTACAGTGAAGCAGAAAATCCTTTTATCTCAGATAGCAACCATCTTGCCACAGCATTTTTGTAAAATTAATTTGCTAAATCAAGCAACAATAACAACATGCAACTGGCTTTTCAGTCAAATCAAGATGTTACATGTCAAATATGGCCTGGTGGCAATTTTAGGAGTGAATTAAAAGACACTTAATATTTTAACTTGGCTCCTGTGACCACCACAGATGTCTGTAAGAAGCACAGCAGAGTATGACAACAGACATTTTTATAAGCAAGTTAAATGCTTTTTTTTCCAATGTGACCTCAACAGCACAAAGCCTGCAAGATTCAGTAATCCTGTTAAGCAGATTTTTGAGGATTTTTTAAGGAACTAGTTTTAAGGAACTACCATAATAACCATAATACCATAATTCTGCTAACAGAATAGTGGAAGTTTCAAGTCTATCTATAGTTTCACACCAATATCCTCAGTCACATTCTGGTTTGTTTCAGGTAAGAAGCAAACTAGTGGCATGAAGTTCTTTTCTACACAATATATTTATGGTATATTATACATTATGTTGTATGAAGCATTTTAAAAGAGAAAATAAGCCTATTTAATTATCCTTAATGTGTATGAACTTACTCTAGCCCAGTAGCGGAAAGCCAAAACCAAGGGAATAAGGACAGGCTCCAGTTTACCCAGTGCAGCCAGCAGGTCAGTGGTAAGGCAAGCCACATCATTTCTAGCACTTACTTTGCACATCAAACCACTGCAAAACAGGGGAAAAAAAAAAAAAAGAGTTACTGTCTTGTGCATACAGACAATGCTTGAGGCAGGGGAGAAGTGGGGCTCCACTTCTACCCTAATAGAAATACACATCCGTGTCTTCCTATGTAAGAACCTGAAGGTTTTAAACAAAAGCTACAGAATTTAACACATTTTCTTTACTTTTAACTCATCATTTGGATGGAATACTTGGAGAAGTTCATTATAGATAAAAAAATAAACCAGCACTTAGTATTTGCTCAGATACAAGTGTATGCTCCTACATACCAAAAAAATAAATAAATAGCCCCCCACCCTGCTACATATTAAAACCTGCTAAAGTTCAAAAAACAGCTTCTCTAAAAACTTGTTTGCCTCTCAGAATAATTACATATATTCTCTTAGAGCTTACAAGGCATCTGCATAATTTACAAATACAGGAATATATATGCCCCCCCTTGCTGTATGTATTTCCCCAGAGCTTCAGTCTTGTACCTCCAGACAGACAAAGCAACGTGGGCATCATACAGAAAGCCTGTTTCATTTTGGAGGTTGCTGCTAATTAGGAATTTACTGCAACTGTCAGTGCTGTGTCCTTACTGGTAATGTGAATCTTAAAAAATGTTTTTAAACTCCAGATTAAATTGCTGGCAGAAATTTTTAATGTATCAGCTGAAAACCATTCCACTTTTCCCCCTATTTAATTAAAAGTAGAACTGGTATTTTCAGGTTTCAACTAATTCAGCTCATTCAACTAATGAGCTCTGTGAAGCTAAAAAAAAAAACTAAGCTTTTTTCTAAACTGTATTTTCATGTAGGAGCAATTCCCTTTTAACATGAATGTCATCTAAATGTTACAGTAATACTTCTTGTCAGGAGTGCAGGCAAGCAGATGTTACAAACAACCAAATTGGCATCTCATTAAAAGTCCTTCTCAGTGACAGGTACCTTTTAACATCTTTGCAAAAGACAACAGGAACTTTGGCATGGAAATCTGACTCCACATCCGAGTAAACAGCTAAGCAAGGAGAAAAAAAAATTACAAACATACGAACATCTTTTCTACTTCTCTCAATTGTGACTTTAAAACTATTACATTCATGCCACGCTTTTACAGAACCAAGTCAAATTAAGTGCTGTGTAGCTAAACACTAAGCAGCATTTTCTGGTTACATTTGATGCTTACCACTAGTATCACACAGCCAGTAAGGAAAAAAAATTTAAAAAGAGGAAACTAGGTTGGTATCTTTCTAAAAACCACTTAGGGATGTGACCTACCAAAATTTTCTGAAGGACCTAGCAATGCAATGTTAAATACTTTTTCACTTGCTATCTACCACTATTATCTGAACTGGACTGTCTGGGCTGCTGTGCTCCAGCTGCAGGATCTCAACTCTCACTTACACAAGCACAGCTATTCACATAAATCACATTCAGAAAATTAGCTTTCAGCCAAAATCTCTGAGCTGATCTGTTTTTTTTTAATTTACTGAAAAACTAAGTATAAAAAGTGAACAGTTGAAATGTGAATTAAATGAGATCCAATGTAAACTCACCACTGTTCTTCAAGATTTCAAGCACCTGTATCAAAACATCTGGTTGACTCATCTAAAATGACAGAATTAGAGCAGGTTACGTTATTGAGACTAATCAATTTTACTTTACACTTCATTTAAAACTACTTAAGTTGCACAACTAGTAACACTCTGTTCTTTCACAAAAGGGGAACCAGTATTAAGTAAAAAGTCCTCTAACAGCAGCACAAAACCAGGTACTAGTAAATGTATCAGCCACCTTTCTTTTAGCCCACAGCTTTTTCAGTTCATACTCCTGTTCTAGTTCCATATTAATGGGCTCCATGAAGTTAAAACAAAATACTTGCCATATATTCAACAATTTCAATGTCAACATATGCCACTAGAAATATATCACAGTAAGGAGTTTCATGTCAGCAGTTTGCCAAGGACTTTTAAAGGTTGTAATATTTAAATGTGTTTTCTTTTCTCTCCAGAAATCAATTCAAGTGGTGTTTCAAAGTTAAGCTGTAAACAGTAAAAACAGATGTAAAGAGGTAAGTCTCTGCAGGGATCTTGCACCACAATAAATTGGGATGTGACATGTAATTGCAAGTGCCTAAAACATAAAAGGAAAATTGTCACTTCTAGCCCCACCTTGAGAGGGAGAGGAGAAACAAAGACCTACAAGATGTTGTTGTCTGAACCACAAGCACATAAAAGTACACTTATCCAAAGCCAACTATTTTCATACTGCTTCAAAGTTTACTCATAACTTTAAAAAAATATTATCCAGATAAACAAAATTAATGTCATCCAATAAGCAATGGATTCATAGCACACCTGAATCATATGCTTTGTGTCACTCTAACAGCAGAAGACAAAGGCAACACCATAGAAATAAATGTCAATGGACTTGAGTTAAAAAAAAAAACATTCTTAGTTAACAAAAGATAGTATCTACACACCTTAGGGGGGAACTTGATATCAATGTTAACATCACTGGTCTTAAAAGCGAATCTAGTTAAACAGGAGCCATACATCCTCAGTGAACAGTCTGGAAGAGACAGAGAGAAGCCTAATTATTTAACAGCTAGTAAATAAATTATTCTTCAATGGATGACACATACCTTGCTTTAGATACTGTGCCTCTCAAGTGATATTCCCAGAATAATGAATGTTGAACCACTTTCTCACACTTGTGAAGGCTGTTACTTTCCACAACAGGAAAATGGATAATTCAAATAGTGCAATTATCAAATGCCGAAAATTTTCACAGTGTTTTAAAGTGAGGTTTTTTTTAATGTAGCTTTAGGTTTTTTGTTCCTAATGTATAATTACATACAGAATGTTAATAACTGTCACCATCTCAGTGCAGGATTTTAATTAACAGCTTTTGTTAACTGCAGAATGATTTCACTGCAGTCAGCCAAGTATAAAATTCAGCATTTCCTCATACACTTGCACCACAAAAAACTTTGTATGTGCTACAACATGTTAATTACACTAGCAAGTTTTTATGCACTATGAGACATACAAGTAAAGCCTACAATCACAGAATGGTTTGTGTTGGAAAGGACCTTAGAGATCATCTAGTTCCAACACCTCTGCCATGGGCAGCAACATCTCCCACAAGACCAGGTAACACAACTTCAATATAATGCAAGATGCAGTTTCACACAGAGAGCCTGTATGAAAGGATTCTACATAATCCTTTTAGGAAGAGCTTTGATAATGATTAAGTTTCCTTACCTGCAAGGACATGCAACAGATCTAAACTGATTAGTAACTGAAAGTAACTATTTAGCAACAATACCAAAAGAAATACCATTCCACTCCACAAGCTGTGATTTAACCCATTTCATAATAAAACTTCTACAGATTAAAATTTTCACTTAATATGTGTTAGGGTTCTGACATATTTATGTCAGCTGCAAATTGAGACTATTCTCAGTCCTTTCCACATCCAACACCCCGTTCAAGCCAGGCCACCTACAGTAGTAGGAGTGTAAGAATTTTTGCATAGTTCTAATGCAAGCTCAAGAGACAATCATGGCAGAATATCCCATATTTTCTACGCTGTGAATGAATTCTTTTTTTCATCATTTACAGCTTAGGGAAACACACCCATGATAACATAGGGGAAATTAAAATGGGAATAAAAAAATTGTCATGTATAACTACAGACTGCCCTGCCACTACTGCTACACCTCCACATCAGCCCACCCAAACAAGTCAGCCAGCTGAGTAACACCAACATTGTAATTATCATGAGTATCTTTTTAAAAGTAACAGTTTCCAGTGCTTTGTCTTCTGTTTAGATATTATCAGTGGAAAATTCAACAGTGTGCCAGAGAAGCCACATATGGCCACCTCATAGAGCAAACAGACTAGCAAACCTCTGTCCTACAACCCCATGTCCTATCCAGCATCTTATGTTTAAGCATCTATTTTAACACAGCTCCTAAAAACAAATCACCCTGCAGCAAACTAGAACTTTCTTGCTACTGTATTTTCATAGAGTAAAGGGAAAAAGAATACCTGGTAAGGGCTGTTGAATTATTTTCTCCATCTCGTTTACAATTTCTTGGCGAATTCTGAAGTCATCATCTGATATGCCTTGCTCGTTTGCTGCTTCAATGAGTGTGAAACTCAGAGCAGCCAACTGTGCAGAAGAGGGGGATGGGAGGGCACGCAGCTCATTTTCTTCTTGTTTTTCCTGAGTAATTGTTAGATGACAAAAGTAAAACCCGGTATTTTAAGAGGAAAAAGGTTTATCTCACACTATGGCATGATACTAGAATGTACTGTTTGCTTTTTGTGGTGTTGTATTTACATGGGGTCCAGCCCAAACATTTTCAAAGGTAGGAACTCTGTCCAGTCTAACTGGCAAACACATCAGTGTGGCTCACAGAAAGGAGCCACAAAGAGAACATGCTGCTTCACAGCTGGCAACGAGGGAGGAAATCTGCTGTGTTACATTCCTGAACCACATTTTCTGACAGTTTTGTGACAGAATCCATCCAAGGACAGGAAAAGCTGTAATTGTTCCTACATAAGAAAAGTAACCAAGCTGAGGAACTTTTTTCTGGAGTCATACTTTTTTTTTGATGGATGATACTCAAAGGAAAGATACAAGAGATAGAAAAGGCCTCCCTAATCCCAAGGAATTTTGATATGTTGACTCCCACTGCTGCCTAAAGAGCTGGTGTCAGAAAATCAACTTATTATCAATTTAATGCAATGGCAAGAATACATCAGATTCATCAAGTCATTTCAACATAAGTATAACAATCATTTGTTTCACAAATCCATCAATTAAATAGGTGAATGGCAACAGAAATAAATAATAACCAGGAAATAATTACAAAGTAAGAAAACAGGGTCCAGAATGAAAATGTATGATTAGTCCTAGGCTGAATCTCTTGACTCTTCTGTTCTTACTTGAACCAATTTAGACTAAGAAAAAAAATGTGCTAAGTTTTAAGGGCTGTGGGATTTTTAATGTCGCTGCTTTAGGGTTTTTATTCAGTGGGGGAAGCCACAGCTGTTGCTAAGTTATTTGGTAGCCTTGTATCTCATAGCTCAAGCTGCAAACAGGTATATTTTGTGAAGTAACATTTAGGGAGTTACACATCTGTTATCACTATAATTATGTGGCACACAACATAATACTATTTGAAGACAAGTGTTAAAAACTGACTGTCCTCCGGGATCTCAACTCAGTGGTAATCAAACCTCATTCCTCAGTTCTTATCTCCATGCCCAGATGAAAAGCATGGTACAAATTTTCCCATATCAAATATGGGGCTGGTTTGTTGCCATTTTATTACATTGTTACATTTTTTTATTAAATTATTACATTTTCATTTCACGGTGCAATTTAGCAGGAAGCAAGGAAACCAAAATAATTTACAAATAGTAACTGAATGTAATACAAAAAATGTTAGTTTCTGAGATGCCATGGATTTATGCCATTCAGGATCTTCCAGCTGATGCCTTGCATATACAACAGAATTAAATAGTGAAATAAAAACAGAAGTATAGTAAGAAATATGTGGAAAGAGGAGTAAATAATGGACTGAATTTCAGGGAATGGCCATAGGAAGACTAATCTTAATCACCTAAATCACAGATCTGGGGAATCTTCAGCTCTTCACCAGCATTTACAAAAATGGGTTGGCAAGGAAATCTATTCCACATTTAGTGGATTTCATGCTTTTAATAGTTCTTTAAAGCAAAGCAAACAGCGGTATCTGATAAGGAAAAAACTCTGAAAGCCTCAGAACTGTTTTTCATACTAAAGACATACATAAACCCAAGGAGACAAAGAACTGAATCCCTCATTTAGTCTACACGTGACCATCCATTCCACTCACCCAAAAAAGAAAAAACATAGATAAAAACTTCACAAGGCAGGGAAACCAACAGTGAAAATCCCACCTCCAGTCCCTGCCATCAAAGGTATTCTTTTTGGAAGAAACAGCAAAACTAAATATATTCCTCATATAAATTACCTTGCATTCTGTTACTAAAAGTATGATGAACTGCCCATGACTCACAGACACTAACTCAGATCCAATGAGCAAAAATAATCTTTCCTCTCTGTCTGGGCAGACCACCAAGCCCTTCCTCTCAAACAGAAAACAAGCAAAAGAAATATCTGGATCTCAGCACACAAACTTTCACCCCAATGAAGATGGTCAAAGAAAGAAAGCACATCACATAACCCAAAAAAAAAAAAAAACCCTTAAAAAAAAACTTGGAAAAACAATCACAGACAAAAATTGAAAAAAATTAATCATTAAAAAAAAAAATCAGTCAAAATGTCATTTAACTTACCATTATATTTTTCTTATGACGTTTTTCTTTAATATGCTTGTGAGCTCCCTGGATATTTTCAATGTGAACTAAGCAGAGCTTGCATAGATACTGACAGTTGGTGTATTCTGGGGAGCGCTGAGGAAAAATGGCCATAGATTAAAAGAAAATGTTTCTGCCAATAGTGTCTGAAAAACTCAATTCTTTGAAAAATAAACTGTATTTAACAATTATGTAATACTTGCAATGTCAAGGTGCTTTGTAAACATTAAGTAATCTCCAAAAAACACTGTGGAAATGGATTTTTACCCAAAATTACAAGTGGGGAAAGCAAGGAAAGGAAGTGACATTATTTGAGTATTACACATGATTTGAGATGAAGAGTTTGTCCCTCTTAGGGTTCATCTAAAGGCCAGTAAGCCATTCCCTTGTTAGATCAAGCTTTTAATAGTGATGGATTTATTAAATCTCAGCATCTATCCTCCTTTCTCTGATGAGGAAATGGGAAGTATTCATCACGTTATCTAGACTATGTGTTATGACAGATGGTGTTGTTGTTTGGCCAGCAGACTCACAGCACACTCTGCAAGGACTGCATTTTTTCTTCTATTAAAAAGGGTGCGGCTGGCCAGCTTCTCACTTCCTACTGACTGACTCTACTCTGGATAAGGTGAGATCCTCTGACACGGGGTAAGATTATTTCCTTTTGATGAATAATTCGGGATGCCTACATTTGGAGAAATAGGCAGAACAAGACTCTTTTTGTAGAGACAGGCAGGAAGAGATGAGAATACGCAAACCAAGAGCTGCCACCTGGGAGACCCCTCAAAGTCTGAAAGAAGCAGCCAAGACCCAAAAGATAAATCACTATTTTCCTAGGGTCCAAGAGATAATAATATAGAGTTTAATGTACTAGGAAACCATCAAGAACTAAAAGGCAGAAAGGATCATCTCTGCTAAGATGAAAGGTTGTTTGTGCATAACTATGCTTTAATCTGTCTCATCTTGCTCTAAAATAAAACACACAGAGAGATTGGAAACCTTTTGATATGCTCACAGCAAAGACAAAAGAGCCACAACAAAGTCTTGGTTTTCCTCCAGACTTGTTAGCATTTCAGTAAGTCTTACCAGTTATAACTGGGAGAGGAAAAAAAAAAATACTTAACATTCTCATTCTAATCCTAAACCTGAGAAGTATACTGAAAACACTAGATGTCTGATAACAACAAATGAACAGAGAACCACAACCACATTTTAAAACACTAAGGAGGACTACAGATCAGTTAAACAAATTTTACCTGATGACTGAAGCAGATTAAAAATATTTTATCAATCCTCTGAAGCAGAATTAATATCAGTAATTATATATTTTTAAACTGGGAAATTCTTTATAATACTGATTTGGAACACTGTCAACAGAAGTTGCAGAAAGATTGAAGCACGTAATGCCTCTTATTTTGCCCTACTGTAAAACTTTAATCATACAGTTATACTTAAAACATCAAGATACAGACTTAAGTAAAGCATTCAAAGAAATCAGGCCTCTTGAAACTGGTGCTTGGATACTCAAAGTCACATGTATTTTTAAAAACTTAGAGAATATGAACCTTCCAGACTAGTCAGAAGGGAAAATTCAGAATATCTTTAAAAGAATAAAAGAGGATGAGCCAAGGAATTAACTAGTCAGAACTAGTACCCAGAAAAATACTGCAATTAATTAAGTCTTTAATAAGCACATAAAAACAAGTCATAAGTGACAAACAAATCTGCTATAAACAAATTGCGCTAAACCAATTTTAGGGTTGCTTTATTAAAGAGAAAAATCACAAGGTTTCAAGAAGCAGCAGCAGATGTTGCATTTTGAAGTTTCTCTCCCTTGTCATAGTATCAGCCTCAAAAGAAAACCACAAATACTGTGTAAATAAAGAATAATAAGGTGGGAGCAAAACTGCACAGAGAAATCTCCTTGGAGCACTCATACCTAGACTGGTTCATCATGAGATAGAAAGCATGGGCCAAGTATTTTTCAGAAGGGCTCCTTCTAATGTCAGAAACATTTATATTTCTGCCAGAGACTTCAGAAATGCAATGCTGACTACAAATTCAAAAGATACCAAGCTGGGAGAGGTTACAGAACATCTAAGATGACAAAAATTCAGCGATCACAACAAACTGGACAAATGGGATAAATACACTGCAATTAAATAATACAGAAGCAAAGTATCATTCCTCCTCAGACATTCTCAACTGCAGAAGACACAGGGCAGAGAAGTCCCAACTGGGCATTTCTTAAGAAAAAGATATGGGGAACATTGCTGACCAAACTACAAACTACTACTTCTACAGCTGTTAAAAAAGTAGTAAACAGAAGTTTACTACTTCTAAACTGTTTAGTAAAAAGTACTAAACAGAAGTGCTGTACTTCAGACAGATGAAGTAATCTTTCTTTTTTGTATCTAAGACCCCAGCTGAAATTGCATGTCCAATTTTGGATACTAGTTACACAGTGAATGTCTACAGAAAGCAACAAGAATAAACCAGTAACTAAAAACAAAGGCTAAGCCTAAGACAAGACTGAAGGAATGACAGTGATATTCAAATGCGTAGAAAGTTAGGAAGTTGCTGAAAATAGTAATAAACTAATGTTTATTTTCTTAGTACAACATATGAAGGATTAAAATGCTGCAAGAGACACTTACTTCAGAGATTTAAGAAAAGCTTCTGGGTTACCTACACAGACTTTGATATTTGTTTCACTGGAGATCATGTTAAGAACAGCTCAGACAAATATTTTCAAGGAGTTCCCTTCAATGAAGACAATGCAGACTGGAGGAAAGTTAATACTGAAGATCACACAGGGTTCCTTTTGATCCTGTGTTCTGAGTTTCCAGGTAACCAGACTCTCCAGAAAATCTGAGGTAAGTTATGGAACTGCCAACCCTTTACTCTGTAAATTGAAAAATACTGTTCTACAAAGGCTACATGTGCCATAAAGGGAACACTAAGTTTTCAATCTATCTTATCTACCATGATGAATGACTTGTTAACTACTGGGGACAGTATCTTAGATTACTAAAGCATCATCATTATAAAGAAACAGAAGCAATAGGCTCCAGGAGAAAAACCACCCAACCAGAGACATGGTGGAGATAATGAAAGAAGACACCCATTTTCCATCTGATCAACCTACTTTTTCGAGTCTTGTGATATAATCTCTTTCCAAACGTTCTTCAGCCTGTTTCAACCCTAGCTGCTGTTCAGCAGTCAGATTAGATTCATCAATGACAGCAGTGTTTTCTAGATAATCGGCTTCCAAAGTATGTTCCTTAGTTGATTCAGAATTCTTTATTTTACCTAGAGAAAGAAAAAGTTATTATCTTCAGAGTAACTCAAGGAGAGGAAAATTGAAAACACAGTTAAGAGAGCTGCTCACTAAGGAAATAAGGCAAATTAGAGCTGCATTACAGCTCTTTGTCCAAAGGCCAGCTAAAATCACATTAGACATTACAATCTTTACAGTATGCTAACTGATAATTTGGAGAAATTTCAGAGACTAGTCTGCTACTAAGAGTGGAAAAAAAGGGTAAACCCATTTTCTGTCTCAGTCATAACTTCAAAGTCTCCATTAAGTTAAATTTGTTGTACAGAACAGTATACACAAGATCTAGATGTAACAGAAATAAGAAATATTAGGGATAATTTTTACCTTTTTTTTTAACATACAATATATTCTGTAAGGAAGGAATCACAGAACTGCCTTAAAGACATCCATCCAAATGATCTTACAGAGTCAGTTGTAAGGCACTTAAAAACGTCAATTTAGAAAGCTGTTGGAGCTGCATCTGAACACACCATGACACTTTATCACCCATGGCCAGTGGCCACCAAGCTCAGGAATGTGACTACTCACTAATACCCTGGTCAGTTCTGAAAGGCCACTTCCTCCAGATGCCAACAAATTGTTCACAGCCCACTAATTCGTACGTGCATCTACACCTTAAATCATTCTAGTAGCCTTTACATCAACAAAAGTGAGGGCAATTTGTGTTTTGGAGGGATTTTTTTCTATTTTTCTTCCCTTACAAATGAGATCTGTGCCCCCAGATTAGCTAGGAATCAAAGCTGAGCAAGTTTTCAAGCGACAGATGGTGCCTACAGTACATGACAGTGGTCTACAAAGAGCTGGCTGATGACAGGATGATGCCATTTCAGCTCTGTTTTCATGCTAAATTTTATTAGGAGAGCTAAAGGAAAAAAAACCCAAAACACAGCACTGTAATATTTTCTTCCATACAAGCAACTGCTGGTGGGAAATCCTTCAAACAGGAGGCCTGCACTAGCATGATGTCACAAAAGATCATTTTTATTAGATAAAATTTGCCTTTTGGAAAAGTGTCACGACTCCTGAACTAAGGAGTAACATGATGTGAGACAAAGGCCTCATCCACACTTTTAGTTCTGCAATTGAAAAGTAAGCATGAGAATGAGATGGAGGGCATGGCTTCCAGATCTCCCTAAAATGAAAAGCCATCTGCCAAGACTTATTTTAAACACCCTCAGTAACGAAAAGAGGATGACAATCCCAGAGGGGGAAAAACAAGTAAATATTTTCCACCTAACTATAAGAAAAAAACCACTTTTCTTGCTGATATTCCCCCTGATCTTTGAGAATAGCAGCAACAGCTGGCACTTCAGCAAGTAGCAATGTTATTATGAAGGGTTCCCCCCTCCCATGACAGTATCTACATAAAATTGCCTGAAACCCACGCACACTAAGTATCTTGTAAAGATTTCCAGGTCTTAGGCACAAGAAAAAAGGACTGCTATTATCACTGGCTCTTAATCTCTAAGTAATATGCTTGTATTAATAGTATGTTCTCTCTAAATGTAATCAGTAACTTAGTGTATGTGGAAAAATAATAAACAAATAGTAACATTTCAAAGCCCATTTCAGACTGTTAGCAATTTCATCAGAAGAAAATTGAATAAAAGTGTGGAATGATACTCACTGAAGTCATCAGTCTTATGTTCAACTTTTCTTTGATCTGAAGCAGACTTACTGGGATCACCAGTTTGATCAACACCAGTCTTCAAAGTATGAATTCCCTGTGGATTTTCCAGCACTGCTTTCCCTTTCTGTGCAGTTGTTGAGCTTTCCATACTGACCCCATTCCCTGAAACATGGGAACCTGGAAAGTTCTCTCCCACTGGTTGACCTTTCCCCAGTTTCAGGTTTTCCACTGCTGCTGATAAATTAGAAAATTTTTTTACTTTTCCATGACTTCGATCCTGAACGTTTGAACCCATATCTTTAGTTCCTGGAATGCTATTCACTTTGCATGATTTATTTTCTCCTTGTTTTTCAGAACACACATCATTCTGCCTACTTTTCTTGCTGGTATTCCCACTTGGAGAACTTCTCCCAACATCCTTCACAGCCTTGTCATTTCTACCATGTTTATAACTCTGATTATTTGTAAGTTTGACTGCTTTGCCTTCCTCACAGACCAGATGGACAGACTTCCTCGGGTCATGATTTCCATTCTTTGAGCTCTTGGCCTCTTCCATTATAGTGAAGACCTGCTTCTCCTGTCTCTTGAGACCACCTGAAGTGCAATTCTTCAGCGATTTGCTGTTGGTTTTAAATCCACCAGGCAAGGATCGTAGCTGATTGTCTACTGAAGAAAAATGATAAATATTTTTATTCTGAAGAAAAAGCATTAAGGTTATATGTAGACAATGTGGTAAAATAAAGCTCCCTAAAGAAAATATAATTAGAAATTATTACAGAAAGGATGTTCTTCCCACAGGTGTAAGGGAATTTTCTGACTGTATTAGAAGTATAACTCACAAAAATTTTGATATCTTGACTTCAGTTTAAAAAAGTAGATATCAAGAGATAAAAAATGGCAGAACATGGTAAAAAACACTGAGTGATAAACCTGCCAACAGCTTGCTCTTTTTTCTCCCTTCCTATTTTTGTCTTTCCTCAAAAAAAAACCAAGAACCAAGATGTCTGCAACAAGACTGGGGAAAAAAAAATTAACACATCTAAAAAATATCACTCACTAAGCAAACCACTCCAACTAGCCACTAGAGAAAGCTACTTCAGCTGCTAGCAAGCAAGCTTCATTTTATTAACTGATTAGAAATATTTATAGTTCCAAAGTATTAATAATAAACCTGACCTATCCCATGTACCCATAGGTAGTTAAGTATACTTCTGACACTTAGAATTCTCATACTCATACATCACTGCCATCAATTAAGTAAACACCCTCACAAACAGTATTTAGTTTAGCTGCAGATTAAATTTACTTAGGTAAACCTTAGTCCTTTAGGTGATGTATCATCAGAGCTTTGTGTTGGAGGCAACTCAAAGATTGTTTATCCAGTGGGAAACCAAGCATGAATAACCGAGTCTGTCTGTAAGGAATTACTCTTACTAATACAGAACATGAACTTGGGTTTCTTTTTTTTTTAATAATATTGAGATAACAATAAAAGAATGATGAGAACAAAGTCTCAGACAAAGAAGAAAATTAATTTTATAAAACCATAGCAAGATAAGAGCTTGGGAATAGAGTTTCTTTCTTGTCTGCTTACATATTTGGCAGATAAAAGCATGATCCATGGGAATTTCTGGGTTTAAGAGAACCCACAAATATCTTAACATTTAGTGAATAAAAAGAATTAAGAAAGTCAATTACTTACAACTATTATAAGTATTGCAATGTGCTCTGTACTTCAATAACAAGAATCAGAAGGAATCACCAGATTAAAAAAAAACCCTTTTTTAATACTCTCAGTACAAAGAATGGTATTTTTTTTAGGCTATGTTACTTTCTCACTTTAAAGGGACAAATCAGGAAATAATTCATGACTCAAAGCACTTACTAAAAATGCTTATCTTAAGCTTCTATTGACATAATTGAAAATACATATTACCCTACAAAATTAAAAACAAATAGGAAAAAAATTCATGAAGGTAATGTAAACATCAGTCTTCAGTAAAATATAAAATTTAAAAAATATATGTATTACTAAATTAATTGCATTAAACTTACAAAAATCTCACAAATGTATTTAGTTAATATAAAACTAACTATACTTGTTTCTTATTTCTAGACCAAGAGCCAAAGTCTTGAAATAAAGAAATTTAAATAGCATTTGCCTTTGGATTGCTGTCACCCTCTTCCTTGTAGCAGTTCTTATTATTAGCTCAGCAGCAGGAACTGCTGCCCACCTGCACCAGAGCTGCTCAAGGATCAAACTGGCAGGAAGAGCCCAGGGTCCCCACATACTGGCTAAATTACTCTAGTCTCTGCCTACCAACATAAAGCTCTGTTCAGTGAACTGGTGATATGTTGTAGCTCTCTTTAAACCGTACTCTACTCAGTAGTCTTATGCATCCAGAAGGGCACCGCATTTCAAAATTCTAAACTTTTCCTTATGTTTCAGTTGCTCATCCTAAAGAAGGGTGAGTAAACAAAATTAATTGCCAACCAATCAACCAACCAAAAAAACCCCAAAAAAACCAAAGCAACAAAAGAAATCCTCCTACACATCAGCTCCACTGCCATTTCTGGTTCATCCTGATGTCAACACCTTCAACTCGGGACTGACTGGAGCACAGAGAGGCCACATTTCCACACTGACTGAAAAGGAGTGTATGTCTGTACCAACTCCAACAGGAGCAACAACATCCTTTCTCCATCCCCAGCTACTTACTCCCACTCCTTCGGCTGCTCCCTCCCTTGGGCAGTTTGCAGTGAACAAAATTGGAAAACCAATGCAGCTGAATGTAAAGCTGGCACTAGAGAGGAGGAGGAGGAGGAGGAGCTAGTCATTAAAAAACAACTCCTAGGGTGGGGACAACTTCTCTTGGCACCATTTCCAACTAAAAGCTACCATGAAACTCCAGCAATGGAGGAAAATTGGGGCTTCATTTCGATCTGCCTTTTGTGGCAAATTGTTAGATTCGTATTTTGCAAGGTTTTAAGAAAAAAAAAAAATCCAGAAAAAATTTACTGTAGGCTAGAACAATTTGATTTTACCCATTCAATAAAACACAGAGTCATACGCTCAATAAGCTTTAATCAGAAGTACAAATAATCTTTAATCAAAAGTACAAATGCAATGTGGGAAAACCAACTAAGGACTCAGCTAATAAAAACTATCTTTATAACCCAGCTAATAAATTGAGCACTGTGATAACATCATTACATATTAAGAGAGTGTAATAATGCGAGTAGTTAAGGTTAAAACGGACAGATCTATTCTTTATTTCTCAGAAACATGATTAAAGAAAGGTCATGAAATTTCCTAAGGCAAGAGTATCTTATACAAATTAGCTAGGATGTCCACAATATAATTCTGAATTTGAAATGCAAGTGTAATAATAAGGGTGGTACACTTTGGGGTTGTTTTTAAATTTCTTTCTTTTCTTTTGTTCTTTAATCCTGAAACAATTTAACAGACAAAAAAATAAGCTAAACTGCTTTACATTGTCTGAACAGCAACCAAGCCAGCTGTCTCACAAAAAACTGCAAAGTAAACTAAAGAATGAAACTTAAAGTGTAAATAAATAAATGTATAAATAAATGAGACCACTACTAAACCCAAGAGGGTCTCAAAAAGATCCATCCTTCCCAGCACACTGGAAGGAGAGAAGGCCAATAGGAGAGGAAATAATCACCTCCAAAAGGAACAACATGGTAGCAAACAAAACACAAGAGTGAAGTGAATTGGTGCTGAGGTGGCATCTTTCTAGAAACCTGGATGGCATGTCTTATTCACAAGCTCAGGTTTATACCAAACTGCCAGACCCAAAATCAAAGAAGAATGCTTTCCCAGGCAGGCTGGCAACAAAGAGCTTTTCACCTGCATTTGCAAGCTGGGGTGCGACTCATTTGTTTAAATCATTTCAGTGGATTTCATTTATTCAAAATCCTGGTGTTACAGAGGACTTGGTCTCCCCTGCTTTCTGAATGTGCAGTGCCAGTTGCCCCTTGAAACCTTCTCTGAAGCTCAATTCCTGGCACTTTGTAAAAAAATAATCTGTCTGAAATATAATGGATGAGGTCAGACAAGGTACCATCTGACCTCAAACTCGAAAAAAATATTAATCACACACATACCTAGGACAATCAAATTTAAAATGTATAAAGTCAGCTTCAGTTTTACTACCATCAAATTCATTTCATGCTTAGGAAATGAGGGAACGAGATTGTTTCACTTTCTTTTCTGTCGGTCTCTTTTGTTTGCTCCTCCTCTCAGACCAGCATTAGAAAATTCTGCATTTCAATTGCAAAAAAACAGAGGGCAACACTGACTTCTAAACTGAAAAATAACAAACCACTTTCAAGAAGGTATTTCTGCCCCTTTGTTCTTCCACTCAAGTTGTTTAGCTGTATTTAATTATTTCAGAAGCATGCATTTTGGGTCAGACTTTGCCGTAAAAGGGCCTCTTACAAGATGGCCAAGTTAAACCGTGAGCTTTTGCACCCTGTTTATTTTTTAATCTGCTGTTTCACCAACAGCAGAACTGAATACACAGCCCATTGGACAAGCAGAGGAGATGTGTTGCAGCCGAAGGAACATACACACTGACTAGTTCTGAGCTACTCCGCAAGAGGAAAGATAACTTCTTCCAGCTTTGCCTTCAGCAGAGTCCCTTCCTCTACCAAGGCAGAGTTTTTCCAGAAAACCTGTAAAAACTCAACCATCTTTTGCCTTTACTTCAAATGTATTTAAATCCAGTCCCAACTGGCTGAAATGCACAAAAGAGCGTAGCACTACTGAAGGAAAAGAGAACAGTCTCCCAAGTTTCATTTCCCCAGGGAGTACCAGATTCAACATAAACACCAAACTACTACAAATGTAATTGTTATCATCTTGTTTCTATAAAACATTCCCTCCTACAGGATAGGGAGACCTGTGTTTTATTGTTTTATCTCAGACCTGCTTTTATCTGTCCCATTATGACTGTTCCATAAGCTCAAATCTCCCCAACCAGCCTCCTAACAGTAAGTGGGGTGATTAACCTCATTCCCCCCCCCCAGCTGATTACAGACACACCCTAGCTGACCTCCCTCAACAAAAAAAATAAAAGGAAATTCAGCAAACAAAGGCTACAGCCACAGACAGGAACAAGTGGAAAGGTTCTCTTCCCTGCTCTGCTTAGAGACACCCCTAAAGCCCTGGTGTTGGGTGGGTGTCTCTTTTCTGAACCATTTACATTCTTACACCCATTCCTGTGTCTGAGAACTTCTAGAAATCATTCCAGCTCCTCCCAATATGCCAATAGTTTAAAAAACGTTATCACACATTCATGTTTGTTTTAAGATGAATTAGACCTAGCTTGGGTATTATCAATCCTTAATGTTTTTCCAAACTACTTAAAACTAAAACTCCCAGAGATTACTGGCCACTAAAGCGCCTCAGGCTCTTCCAGCAATAAACCCAGTGGTATTCTTAGTAACAAATACTGTGCTTTGCCGTGTTTCAGATCTTCCTGTTTCTACAGGCTGTAGAATTTAGTCTTGGAAGTATAACACCACCAAAATCTAACTAGAAGGAAGCCAGTCCAGAGCTCACAGAACTGAACACATACAGCAGGGATGCTACAAAACTGGTGCAAAGTGAAGGTACCTAAATCAGTGGGAAGCTGTGATGTTGTATTTACAGTGCAGGGGGCTGAAAATTAAAGGAGTTGATCATTAGATAAAGAAGTATAAACTGTAGCAGGATTGCATGTGAATTGCTAAAATAACCCTGTGTAACTGAAGTTAACAGGAAAGCCTTTGCTTGATACAAACCTTAGAACCACACAGAGGTGCACGTTATCTTACAAGTAAATTATGAAATGAGCAGAATATGCTGGATAGGAGATCCGTAAAAGATATGCTTGTTACAGATCAGTCTCTCTTTGCACTGACACCAGCTGTCTTCTACAACACAGTGTGACTCACTGAGAAGGTAAGAAAGGGGCATGTCACCAAATGGTAAGAACTACCACTTTCTGAACCTACCACTGCTGATGACTCCTGCTCTGAGCTCAGGAAAGCCACCTTCTCTCTAATCACACCAACTGTGTAATTTACAATGGCTTCTCTTCACCTCTGTATTTCACACTAAGATTTCTAATGCTTTAGTATCATTTGATACTGATGCTGGTTTTATTGTAACAGTCCTTTGAACATTTCACAATCCATTTAAGCAAGCACTGAAGCCCAGAAGAGGGGTTCCACCTGCCTCAAATGTTTCTCTATGCTGTACAATACATGATGTAACCAGATCGGGGGATCCAAGGTAGCTCTGCCTTTAGATAAGAACACACACATTTGTACACCAGTACAAATGAAGAGGATGGAAAAACACAGTATAGCACTGCATAGCTTTAAAGCCCTTCAGGGGCCAGCCTAGCTTCCAAAGGCCTGAACTGATAATGAAACTGTACTGCTACTAAATTTAGGTATTTAGTTAAAAGAGTTACCGATCTACCATTCATGTGCAACTAAACAACTAATCAAACAACATACAATATAGTCTGAATATGCAAAAAGGAACAAAAACATTGACTTGCCTTGGATTACATCCATCCCACAAATGAATCCACTAAGTAAATCACAAGATCCCTCTCTCTACAAGTTGTCAGTATTACATTACTGGTATTACATCATTTCATTAAGACGGAAGACATAAAAAAAGCTAAGTTAATTTAGTATAAATTTTCAAAGGCAAGCATGTTGGCTAGAAAACAAAACACACTCTCAACTGGGCAAAATTCTTAACTGCCTTATGGTATCAGCATGAATACACAACCCACTACCCCAACAAGCTGATCCATAAGACATTTAAGAGGTGATCCAAAGAGGTATCTTGCTTTCAATAGGACAGAAGGAAACTCTGCTCCCTGTTCTCTCTCTCTCCACAGCAGCAATTCCCCCCAGAGGAAGAACAAGGTAAATCCCCCACACCATGCATCCGGTAGTTTGTTTTCCTCTGCCAGTTAAGGTATGAAAACCCCAGTTGTCTTCCGTGCAAAGACAGAACGCAGAAGGAACTTTGTGATGCATATGTACCTATCTTCTGGGCAGGTATACTAAAATGCATGCTCTGGGAAATGGTAATTTTACCCCAAATTTAGTGAAAATATCTTAATAAAGTTAAAGTAAAGCTTAAGGGAGACCTCTCATTCCTAGCATAGCGTCTTTTGGCAGACACTGTAATTAAGTCACGCTTCCACGGCTCATTTAATGTTCTTGTCACGGAAATAATTATGTCATAACGATCTGGGGTCAGACTATCCAAACAGCACCTACTGGTGCTGCAAACACAAGTCAAACAAAAACAGAAACAATGTGTAATCTCTATTTTCAAGCAAATGCAATGACACTGGAATCCAGGGCACAGTGCTCAGGAAGCCAGGTGACGTAGTCTTAGTACGAATATTAAAAAAAAAAGATAGAATAATAGATCCATACTTAGATACAGCTATTATTTTAATGCACTAATCCCTACCTTAGCCTAGACCTGATTGTATCGCTTTATCTGCGCGTTACCAGCTTCATCCTTCTCTGATATACCCAAAAAACAACCTTAAAAGCTTGAAGGCCTCAGGTAACGTGACATTCCCCCAAGTGGCGAACCCCAACGGATTGCAAAAGCCTTAGAGCCGTTGGACTGCGTTTGTACACAAGAGAAGCCAACAAAAGAACGCAGACAGGGGAGAAGTGATGCCTCTCTGCCATCCCAGGCACATCCTCACCCATAGAAAGGCAAACCTCTCGCTTTGGGGTGGGGGGCTCGGCTCGGCTCCGGAGGAGAGCCGGGACGAGACGGCCGTTTCCCCGGGGGGCCTCGCAACTACAACCGTCTTCACTCCCCCCCCGCAAGTATTTAATTCCACAAGGCGTAAGAACAACAAGACGCACACACCCCGCTCCAGCCCGGCAGACCCCGCCGCGCACTGCCCGCCCGCACGGACACGGCCCCGCTTCTCTGCTGACCTTGGGGACGAATCCTCCCCACCATCCCCCTGGGGCCACAACCGGCCGGGTGTGGGGGGGCTGTCCCACCGCCATCAGCCTTGCCGAGAGGCCACCGAAGCAGGGCTCGCAGAGCAAGGCCAGGGCAAGGCGGAGCTGGGCCGCTGCGGGCTGAGGTGGGGGCGCCGGCGCGGACGGGGCCCCCCCCGAGCCCGCCTCCCTCCGCCCCGCTCGGGGGGGAGAGGGCAGAGCGTACCCGGCCACCCCCACGCTTCAGGGGGGAGGCCCACGAAGCCGGGCAGCTCTCTCCCAGCCCCTAGAGCCCGGTACCTGGCTGCGGCGGTAGGGGTGCCGGGACTTCGCCCCCACCATGCCCGGCTCCAGCTGCTGGAGGCCCCGACGCCAGCGGCTCAGTCCGGCCCGGCCGCCATGTCAGCCGCGCCGCGCGATGTATTGTGGGGCGAGGGCGGGAGGGGAGGAAGGAGAGGAGGGAGCCTGGAGAGCGGGCGGAGGGTTGTGTCCGACCCGACACCGGCCTCTGGGAGACTTCCCCTCTGCCTCCCCCGCTTCATCCTGTACCTCAGAGCCTCCCTCTCCACCGAGGGGGGTACTCCCCCACTCCATCTCTCCCGGCCTCCAGGGCCTCAGCAGGAAATGGGGATGTGGGAATGAGCAGCTCTGGATTTGCTTTCATCCCTGCTTTTTTCCTCCATTTCCCCCCTCTTCTTTCATCCTAGGCCTCTCCCCACGCGTGTTAAGCCCTAGGTCTCGTGGAGGAGGATTAGGGCCCGCCTAGATGGCCTGTCCAATGTCACAACCTGGGCTTTGTTCCTCAGCTCCTCAAGTCCTTGGTCGCTTTGCTTCTGGGCCTTTGCCGCCATCTCCTCCAGGCCTTCCCCCCACAAATCTCCTTCAGGGTCTTTCCCCCCAGATCTCCTCAGGGCCTTCCCTCCATCTCCTCAGGGCCTTTCCCCCACCTCCTCAGGGCTCTCCCCAACTGCCCCTGCTCCACACAAAGCAGCCTGTGGTAAGCAGAGTTGCTGGGGGTGGAGTGGCTCCTGGCTTCCTGACCTTGGCTACCAAAGCTGGCCCTGGCTGCTGCTGGGGACAGCATTTTGGCCGACATCTCTGCTGGCAGTTCCACAGGCCTCTGGGGGGTGAAGAGCTGCACCCCCCCTGCTCTTGGCAATGCTGGAGGGTGACCTCAAGAAATCTGGCAAGTGGTTGCATGAGGCAAATCTGTGAGTGATCCAGTACAGCACTAACCCTTTTCTTGGCAGTGAAATGTCATGTTGTTGGCACTTGTGAGCCTGGGCTAAGGAGGCCCTTCTAGAAAAACAAGGTGCAATAAGAGATTAATGCTGAACTACCAAAAAGAAGGTTCAAAGGAAAGCATTAAAGCTGATGTGAAGAGCGGTACTGGAAACACCCGTTGCAAAAGGTAAACAAAAGTTGCAAAATCTGTAAATGCTGGATTCTGTAAGTACTGTGGAGATGCACTTCAGAATGAATTGTGAAGTGGGTGCAATCCTTAGAGTTCTTACTTTTGTGGTTCCCTTGAAGTTGACATTCTGAGAAGCGAGGACTGGGTGTTGCTCAGGGTGTAACTAATGGGCTGTTTCTGAAGCTTTCACCTTTAGAAACCTGGGCTGATCCAGGTCAGCAGTGACAGAAACTCAGAGCACTGGAATGCTCTGAATGCTCTTTGGGGACAGCTGAGGTGAGCTGGGTGGTGGTTATAGTCCAGATCTATTTCACGGAGCCTTTTTGTTTTTTTAATAAGGTTTAGTAAGCCAAAGAGAAAATTGCAAAAGTTACTAAATTATACTTGCTAATAGAAACAGTCATCCTAGATCAACATTTAAACACGCTAGTGAGCAAACACACACCAGTTTGCAAACCTGACTGGCAGTTTTTTTCCTGGTAGCTGAAATTTGTTAAAATCTATCAGATTGAATTCAAATAGTTGGGTAGATTTTAATGTGAAATGTTGATGCAGTTTGGCTCTGAAAATGTGCATCACTGAAAAGCCAACAGCCTTTGACACAGACTCTTTCTCACTACGTATTCAGGAACAATTCTCCCTTCTTTGCAGATGTTAAAGAATGTTTTATTGCAGGGAGCAATATAGAAACATGGCAGTAAAAGAAGAAGCTGAATTCTACTGCCAGCTGGACATTACTTACAGAATTCCCAGTTCAGTGATCAAAATATTTTCAAATTCTGAGCCCAGTTTGTAGAAGGAAATATAATTTTGAAAGCCACTATTTTTATCTAGGATTCAGAGAAAATAATCATAAAGCTGTGATCCATGAAGTCCTTGCTTGTCTCATGCTCCAGTAAAATGCCTCATTTTTAGTCCCATACCCAAACTACTATAACATTATGCGTTAAATAAAGTGCATTGTAGATATCTTTTTAATTTTCTGTCCAGAAAAATGCCTAAATCGAAATACTTTGATAATTGGAATGGTTTTTTTTTAAATTACTTTTAGGATTTACTAGGTTTTCAAAATATATTTAAATTTATTTATAAATTACCACATTGCAGTTCTACTCTCTGACACCAGCTGCATCTGAAGAAAGTCTAAAGCTTCTTAGGTGATTTAATTACAAAATTATTTACTTATGCTTTACTGTCATGTAAAGGAAAGGTTCTTCGTCAATATTAGTACCAAGAATGTATACAGAAAGACAGCATTTTCAAATGGAGATGAAAATTTCAGATTCTTAACACAATTCTTAAGACAGTGCACCTTCCCTATAGACAGCATGGTAGATTTTTCATCTATATATTTCTTTAATATGTTGCATTATTTCTTGATTCTGGATATCTTCTTTATTAAGCTGAAATACATAAAAGCATTAAAAATGTCAAATGTTTACAAATGTTTAAAAATTTTCAACTAGTTCTACGTGGCTTCTCCACTTAAAGCGATGCCACTTATGCTTGTCTTACCAAATTTAATCAAGATGTCAAAGATCAACGAAGACTCAGTTAAAAAAAAATCACAAAGCAAGATTACAAAATGCAATTTGCTCTTCAAAAGAAAGATCTGTAATATGCCTTGGATATGCTATGTAATTGTTCTCTGTAAATCACTACATTTTGCTCTTCTATGCCAAGAATTATCAGAATCATAGGCATGGAGAACCAGTTTCTTGGTCCAAGAAGAAATCAATGACTATAAAATGCTTTCTATTGTTGTTACTTTATATATCCAAATCCTTTTCCTCCAGCAGGCCTAGCAGCAAATGGTACACATGGCTATTTTTTAACTTGCAGGCAATCCCAAGGTGGCATCAGTGCTCTGAAGCAGTGGTTTGCTTCTGTTTTGTGTGAAAGCTTTGAATCATAGAATAGTTCAGGTTGGAAGGGACCTTAAAGACCATGGAGTTCCAACCCCTACTACCTCCCACTACATCAGGCTGCATAGTGCCTTGTCCAGCCTGGTACCGAATTCAGCTTCTGGTGCTTAATGCCTCTTTCTTGTATAAAAAACCTTTAGTAATGGGGTTTCTCATGGATCACACTATCAAGACCAAGGGTCTGCTCCCTCACTTCTTGCCAACCAGGTACATGCAGAGAAGAATTCTGTGGAGACCTGGCTACCACTGCTCCACTGGTAATACTCTTTTTATCTGTCTGTGTGCTGTGACTCCTGCTCAGAGTACTGGCATCAGTAACCACTAGCAACCAAGCCACTGCTATCTTTTGACATTATGCTGTAGGTACTGGATGCTATAGTTAGTGTACTAAAAAAAAACCCCACACTTGCAAATCCATCAAAAATCACACTGCCTCTATTCCTTATTTTCCTAGGACATGGTTGAAGACAATCTCAAAAATGTCTTATCCCACAGACACACACAAGCATCACTGTATTACAGTAGTGGAGAGCTGATTCTGCCCCTTTGCTCTGCTCTTGTGAAATTCCCACATGGAGTACTGTGTCCAGCTCAGAAGCCCTCATCATAAGGAGGACATGAACCTGTTGGAGAGGGTCTAGAAGATGGTCAGGGGGCTGTCCTCTGCTATGAGGACAGGCTGAGTTGGGGCTGTTCAGCCTGGAGAAGAGAAGGCTCCTGGGAGACTTCATAGTGGCTTCCTAGTTCCTGAAGGTGCCTATAGGAGAGATGGGGAGGTTCTATTTGCGAGGGCATAGAGCAACAGGACCAGGAGCTATGGTTTGAAACTAGAGTAGGGCAGGGTTAGATTAGATATTAGGAAGTTCTTCCCCATGAGGGTGGTGAGTCACTGGAAGATGTTGCAGAGAAGATGTTGCCACCTCCTCCCTGGAGGTGTTCAAGGCCAGGCTGGAAAAGGCACTGAGCAAGCTGGTCTGGTGGGAAGTTGTCCCTGCCCATGGCATGGGGTTTGGAACTAGATGATCGTTAAGGTTCCTTCCAACCCAAACCATTCTATGATTCTATGATGGAGGACCCATCCCTGGAGATATTCAAGGCCAGGCTTGCTGAGGCTGTGTAGCTTATCAATACCTGAAGACGGCCTACAGAAAGGCAGGGGTATACGGAATTAATACATGATGGGAGGACTAGGAATGATGGATGTAAATTAGAAGAGAGTAGATTCAAGCTGGATATAAGAAAGAAATTCTTTATTGTGATGGTGGTGAAACAATGGAACAGGTTGCCCAGAGAGATTGTGGATGCTTCCTCCCTGGAGGTGTTCAAGACCAGGCTGGACAAGGCACTGAGCAGCCTGATGTAGTGGGAATTGTCCCTGCCTATGGCAGTGCGGTCGGAACTAGATGATCTTTAAGGTCCCTTCCCAAACTATTCTATGATTCTATGCCCACTGCAGGGGGTGGGACTAGATAGCCTTTGAAAGTCCCTTCCAGTTCTACAATCCTATGGTTCCTAAGCCAACTACCATTTTCACACGTCTCATACCCTTAAACGGCTTTACTTCTGCATCACCGCCACAATGAAACACAGAGTCCCAGACTACAGAATGCTCCTTAAACCGACCCGCCCTTGCCCCAGCCCGTGTCCCCGGGCAGACTGTTGCAAAAGCGGGGTTTGCAGCAGTCCCTCCGCTCTTTGCGGCAGCCCGTCCCCATGGCCGTGCAGCATGCTGGACCCGGAGGGCAGTGTGGAGCACCCGCCTTCCCCTGCCTCCTCTAAACTTCTCCTCGTCCCCCTAGCCATGCTGCTCGCCGTCGTAGCCCTCCTTCTATTAGCCTTCTCTGCCACGCAGCAGAAGGAGCCTGATTTTTACACTTTCAAAGTGGTAAACATCAGGGGCAAGCTAGTCTCCCTGGAGAAGTACAGGGGCTCGGTAAGTCTGCGCGGCCAGGGGCGCCCAGCTCGCCCTGGCCCCTCACCCGCCGCTCCTTGCATGCCCGGCTTAAAACGTTAAACGTTAACTCGGTGGCCACATGCGGAGAGATTTGGGCTGGTCTGTAACTGTTCTGGAGCCTCGCCTGCCTTTGGTCCGGCTCCCTAAAAACCTCTGCCTGAGTCCGCATCCCCTCCTGCCGCTGCCTGCAGACGTGGCAGGCAGGGGGATGCTGCCTCTTCCCGGCCTTCTCCTCAGCAGGACCAGAGGCTTCTGCCTGCTGGGTTTGAAGCTTGGGAAGTCCTTATCTCTGTATAACTTAGTTTTGGAGCTTATTTCTGCATGACACTTTAACTGCATGGCTTTTTAGTAAATTGTTTTGTGCCTAAATCCCACCCGGTTTTAATGTTCTGCACCAAAAAAAAATAAAAGTAAAAAAAAAGAGGAAAAGAAAGGAAAAGAGAAAAGAAGAGAAAGAAAGAAGAAAAAGAAAAAAGAAAAGAAAGGAAAAAAGAAAAGGAAAGTAAAGAAAGAAAAAAAAGAGGAAAGAAAAGAAAAAAGCAAAGAAAAAAGAAAGAAAAAGAAAAGAGAAGAAAAGATAAATTACAAAGAAAAAAGAAATGGAGAAAGGGAAAGAAAAAATAAAATTGAAAAGAAATGGAAAGAAAAAAGAAAAGAAAGTAAACAGGGAAAAGAAAAAAGAAATTAAAAAAAAAAGAGATTTAATTAGTGGCTAGTGGAGTTGGCAGATTTCATCCTAATTAATAAAAAAGCAAGAGGCATGATGAAGTAATTATTTTAATATCAGTGTATAGTGACTTTGTAGCCACATTATGCTGTTCCCCTTGACACTTTAGTGTGACCGCACTATGCAGAAGGATATGCAGACCCATTTGTACTTTTACGATATATTTTAAATCTCTTTTACGTATTATATTGAGGAGTTCCAGCAGAGCTTTCCTTCCTATTTTAAGAATAAAATCCTGGCATGTAAACTGCCCATCTTCTGGGCAGTCCAGAAGAGGAGATGTACATTTTCCTGAGCTCATTAGAAATAAATACTGGTGGATTTGGACCAAATGAGAGGTCTGAATCTTAACTGGTCAAAGTCCTACTCTCCATTCATAGTTTAGATAGAGCAGAACTGATCCAACGCAAACTTTAATATCTGTACTGAAAAAGAAAAAAAAAAAGAACTTATTAATGTTAAGCAATATTTACCTTTTTTTTAGGAGTTCCTTCCAAAGGCTCAGTCAATAAATCCTATGCCGGGGGCATGTTTTGTCTGCAGGTCATCTGCAAATCTGTCTGAATAAGCAAATAACATTTGTAATTTCTGTACCACGTGGAAATAAGGGAACTCAGAAGTATTCTTTACAGCCATTCTGCAGAGTTGAGGGTCTCCATCCCCTTAAGAACAAGCTGCAAAGCCTCCCTGGTGTCTGATGACAAGGTTAGAGGTGTATGTCTAAATCTCCAGTGGTGTTATGATACCAGGGCATCCTTGAGTTGTGACTGGATTCAAAAGGAACAGCTTTTTGACAGGATTCAAAAGGCAACACCATCCGTGAATGGTACCCCTTGGTTTCAGCTGGGCTGTTCAGAATCCTTTTTGGCCAGAAAGTACTGACCAGTCTCTTTATGGAACAAAAAGATTTCCATTCAAAGCTGTTTGAGAATTTTCTTTAAGATTGTGCAGATGCATTATCTCCATAAAACACATCTTTTTCTGTCATTATGTTTTCAGAACTCGGTATCGAGGTAGACAATAGTTAATTAAACTCCCATTTCTTTCTTAAAATAGGCCTGCTTAAATTTGAAGTTAGATAAGTAATATTAAGTTGTAGGTTTATCATATTTTAAAGCTATTAAAGGAGAGCAAATAATTTGTAAGTACTACATACATGCTGCTAGCATTTTAAAGAAAATGAGTCACTAGTTGGTCCCTGGAACAATAGTCTGCTAATTGCTAAAGAGGCTTTTAACAGCCTTAAGCTTTCTGGCAGATGCAGAGAAACATTTTCTTCAATTCAGTTTCTCAACTAATTTGGGTAAATAACTGCTTAATTTGTAGTCAGGAAACTAACTGGGAATTGAAAAAAGTCCAAACATTTGATCTAGTGGGAGGTGTCCCTGCCTGTGGCAGGGGGGTTGGAACTAGATGATCTTTAAGGTTCCTTCCAACCAAAACTATGCTATAATTCTGTTTCTGGAGTATATTAAAAAAACAGTCTGCTAGTTCTAAAACCACAAGAGCCATGCTAAGTAGAAACAATCAGTGTTATTCATGTCTTGCAGAATCTTCCTTCAGTAACTATTTTTAATATAGTCTATCATGTATTCAGATCATTGAGATAGTTTTTCTTACTGAGAAAAAACTATTGTCTTTTCCATGCATAAGCATCTTGCTACATATCATGAGTAACCTCCATCATATTGGAAATGAGAAATGTACTAACAATTCTGAAATAACAAAAAAGGAAACAATTTTTTTTCCTTAAAGAAATGGGCACAGACATCACCCATCCTCCATTTTAATAAAAACACCAAAAAATACATGTGCGAATGCTACCTTTTCTTTGGAGTGGTAGGAAATTATGTTGCTAAAAGGCCAAAAATTTGGCACACATGCTGTGAAATCAGGTGTGATATTACACCTACATGAGAGCAGAGAAAGGGAGGATTGTTATGACTAGAATAAAAGAGTTCCACAAGTGCAATTGGTAAAAAGTCTGTTTTTCTGTGTTGCACAAGAGGCTGGTCCTGTCTTCAAGCTACCATACTGTTGTTAACCCTTTAAAAATGAAGGACAGTGTTGTGTAGCTTGGAAAAAAAATCAACAAGGAGCAAATAAGATTAGTTTTCTGACTGATTGATCTATCTATCTGCCTAATTCAGGAAAGCTTAGTTTTGTTTGACGATCTGTATTGGATATGCTGTAAGAGGCAGTATTCTTGCCAAAAAAGGACCTATTTTGAAGTCAGAACTCCCAAACATCAGGTTTTCTCTGCTGTGTTTATACCTAACCTACCTTCCTGCCATGCCGCTGAGTGTAATTAAGCAGTGCTAATGCAGGGCTTTAGAAATCCTGAATCAAAAGTGGTATAATAGTGTAAAAGCATTAGTCACTCTAACAATCTGCAGTATAATTTTACTATTGAAATAATGTTGGGCACTTTGCATCACAGCCCTCTGCAATCTGAGAATGTAGAATTACCCAATGTACATAAATAGAGGGTACAGCTGCTTCATTACTGTACAAAGCATTGCTCTTTTTTTTTTTTTTCCCATGGAGGGAAGAGCTCTGTGAATGGGTGTAATCTGGCACTTGTGGCTGCTTCTTCCATCAGTCAGTTAAGAAACCCCTGGTCTAAAAAGCTAAGAGTCTACTGTCTCTGCTAAGAGATCCTCAGAGGCTTGCTTGAAGCTGATGGCAGATTCATAAATCTCTCCAGGGATCTTTTCCTCGAGGAGGTGTAAACATTAAGTAAACCAACAAATCTCTTTGGTATGTTAAATAAAGGAAGTCCCTACTGGAATGCATGGCTTTTCAAAGCAAAGAGATGAAAAGGATAGCATTAAAATGTCAGACAGCAGCTAATGCAGATTTCAGGTTAAATTCAGTAGTTTTGGTAAGGTTCAGGATGAATTGTTTGCACTGCACACTAGGTGGTGTGCTTGGCTTTCACTCTTAGAGCCTAAAATCAGTCAAGAGGTAGCCTGAATAAGTAATAATAGTTGTAAGAAGTCAAAGTACAGCCTCTTCCTGAGAGCAAAAAGAGTGACTGCTTTGATTAAAAATACAATACAGAACCACCTCCCCCCAACCCATTTTATAGACTCAGAATCATAAAATAATATGGGTTGAAGGAGATTTTTAGAGGTGATCTAGTCCAGCCACTCCTTCCTTGAGCAGGGACATTTCTAATTAGACCAGGTCTCTCAAAGCCCTGTACAACCTGACCTGGATTCTTTCTGAGGATGGGGCCACCACCACCTCTCTGGGCACTTCTCATGATTCCATAACTCGGATTATCACCTAGGTAGGTTTACCTAGGTGGTTATTTCTTAAATAAGGTTAGAAATTATCCAAAAGACAGAGTGGAGAAACACAGAGAATGTAAAGTGAGATTTAAGATTGCTTAGCAGTCTATTGATTGTTTTCATGGCTGCAAAATGGAAACACACAAAGGAAATATTGAATCCTCCTACTGTGAGCAGAACTCAATGTAGTTTCAAACTGAAGTGTCCAGTCACAATTCTTTGGACATCCTCATTTTCTTACAAATACTCTGCATCCCAGCTTGCCTGTTGGAAAACTGACATCTTTCTAAAATCTCTCTTGTTCTCAGGTGTCCTTGGTTGTCAATGTTGCAAGTGAGTGTGGGTACACAGACAGCCACTACAAGGCATTGCAGCAGCTACAGAGAGACTTTGGCCCCTACCATTTCAATGTACTGGCCTTCCCATGCAACCAATTTGGGCACCAAGAACCAGACACTGACAAAGAAATAGAAAGTTTTGCAAGAAAAACTTACGGTGCCTCCTTTCCTATGTTCAGCAAAATCACAGTCAGTGGAGCTGGTGCAATCCCTGCCTACAAGTACTTAATTGGTGAGTAATCTCTGACACCGGAGTGTATAAAATTCCTCTCACACAAAATATCATCCAGTCTTTTCTAAATTTCTCCTCTTCCTTTTCTTTTTTTGCCTGCAGAGTCTACAGGAGAAGAACCAACCTGGAACTTCTGGAAATACCTGGTAGACCCCAATGGGAAAGTAGTAAAGGCCTGGGACTCTGCTGTCTCTGTTGAAGAAATAAGACCTCACATCACAGAACTTGTAAGGAAAATCATCCTGAAGAAGAAAGATGAACTATGATTTTTTAGAGAAATTCCAGCATGTTGTTTACCTCTTTATTGAGAATTAGAGCTGGACTTTGTCTTTTCACATTCCAAAAGAGAGTATATTGGAAAGGGAAATCGGGACCAGTGGAATCTATATTCTTCATTCTAAGAATTTAGAAAACAGCAAGTTAGTGTGGTCCAAGTAATTTACACTTTTTCTCCAACTGAATTCAATTTGACCTTTCTGGGAAAGAAGATCTCGTCAGCAGTTGCTTCTTTCACAATTCAAATTACTAATTTTTGTTGACACTATAAGAAGTCTCAAGTCAGTGCTTGTAGGAAGAAGGCTCAGAATAAAGAGAATTTCCTCACTGGGATACCTTCCAATCAGGCAGATTTACATAGATTTGTGTCTTCCTAGTTGCCAAGGCCAAACATGCCTGATTTCATTTACCTAGGAAGTCAGTTAAGAAGGGCACGAGGAAACATGTCTATAAAACTTAAAGCCATGTAAAGACAAAGTCTCGGTAAAAATTCTCCAAAATCTACAAGAATTTCTGCATTGTTTCACCCAATAAAGATTACCAGATGTTATTTAAATAGTCACTTGAATATTAGTGGGACCAGCGCCTGTATGAAATGACCATTTCTTTCTTCTATTAATATTTTGCCTTAAAATTACTCCCACCTCATAGAATTGGTGTTATATTTATTTTTCAATTTATAACATCCAGTTTTGCTGCCTATGTAGATAAACTTTAGAGAAACAATATTTTTCTGTTGATATAATTTTTCAAGTGTTTTAATCTTTTAATATTCTTTAAATTTTTTATTATCACATTAATGCTTAATGGCACCTTTTTCAAATGTAGCTCTCAAGCACCTGCTCAGACTGCAGCCTGCAGAACTTAGCTCATTCTAAAATAATAACATGAACAGTTACAGCTTCATTGTTCTTTGATAGAAACCTTTGAAAATCCTGTCAGCCACAACTCTTTTTAGCTCAACAAAAACACAATGTACAGGCTCCCTGATCTTAACCCCAGGATGCTTTAAGAATAATCTAGTCTAGCCCAATTGCAGTATTATTTGCAAGTAAAAGCTTTTTGCGCTTTGAAATGCCTTTAAAAGCAGCACAAACTATTTGTCCATATCGTGTGAATCCTTTCCAACTGATCATTGCCATGATATTTCTTCAGGCTTCTAGAATTTGTCTAACAATGAGTGCAGGGTCATGTATATATAAATCCAGAGTTTTGTTTGAAACTTGACACCCAAAATGGAAAGGTCTTAAAACATCTTTCAAAGTATGATCTATGGTCATCCAGGCTCCAGTTATAAAACAGAAACTTATTTTCTAAGGAGGAAATTGTGAGCCCTGGAGCACTTACTAAACAATATGATGGGGCATTCAATTGGTATCAACAGAGAGAAAAGAGAAAGAATCTTTAGAGTAATAAAATACCTTCTTTTCTAGTAGTTGGATTCTCAGCTATTATTGAAATAAAGAGAGTTGTGGCTGACAAGATTTTCAGAGGGTTTCTGTCAAAGAACAATGAGGCTATAGTTGCGTTATTATTTTAGTGAGTTAGGCGTCTGCTCAGACTTCAGAACTTCCTAAGTGCTATGAATAACTTAATAGTGATGACTGTTAGACTTGGTATTCTTGCCAGTTCAGCAGCTTAAAGGGAACCAAGGTAAGTATTACATATGCAAGCTTTGAAACAACAACAATTTGAACAGGCAGATGATTTTAAGCACATAACTTATCTATCTCTAAAGTTAACAGAAGCATCTTCATGATTAAATTAATCATGTGGCATTTATTCCACCTCTTACTGCGTTGGCACCAATTTACAGAACAGATGCTTTGGTCTTTTAATCAAAGTTAGAAAGTAAAAGTAAATATTCTTAGTTGTGGATTAATTCATATCTTGCCATGCTGCAAGTACTCCATGACTCAATTCTCCGAAAATTACATAGCAAATTGCCCTAGGTTGAATTTGTCTGTGGAGACTATACTGAGGGCATGCAGAGAGCAGAAATTACTTTTTTTGGCTCACGAGTTCCACCACTGTTTTAATCTGACAGAGATCTGCCCTAAAGCAAGTCCCAAAAGCTGTAAAACAGTTCTGAATATACAACATTTTGTCTGCTTTGCAGGTAAAAATTTTTCTGTGCATGAACAGATGGGCACATTTGTGCATGGAGAGCAATTACCTTGATCTTCTAAGACTTGATCTCTTTCAGTTTGCAGCTTTGAAGATGTAAACTCTTGGCATGTTGATTTAAACACTAAACTAAGCAAGTAGCCACATGATGGTGCGGAGTCATGTGCCCCCTGCAGCACACCAGGGGGAGAAGATATAATTTTAAAGCCTAATTATAAGTTTAAAACTAGACAGGGCTATTTTAATCTTCCAGATTCTTGCCTCATAAAGAATATAAAATCAGACCTACCTATATACAAAGCTGTCTTTTGATATTGAATACGTTACATTGAAATAGTGCAATCAAATGGAGCAATAGAAAGGGGTTAAAACTTTTTGTTTTGGCATTGTAAGGAGAAAAAAACCCGTTTGGACTAGTCCTTACAGCCACCTCTGTTGTTTTAGTTATGTCTTAGGGACATTTCACTCAAGTTTATATGATTATTCTGGTCTGAAACCTCAGCAGCAAAACAGACACTATTTCTTTCTGCGAGATGGTGTCCATTTTATCATTTCAAACACATCAGTATCTGCTTAAATAAATAGCTGCTGGTAGCCAGTACTTTCAGACGACTGGACATCTTTAAGTAAAATGTACATAGCAAATTCTTCAATTTTGGATCAACCAAATAGGTCTTATACACTTGTAAATTTCTACTGCAGCTACTTGGAAAGCCAATTCACAAGTTTACCTCTGACTCATTCACAGAAAGAAAAGCAGAGGAATGGGGTATTCTCCGTGATTTGATTAAGAGATTCTGGAGTAAAAACATCACAGACAAAAGAGTTCACAAACCCCTTGAGGGATGAGAACCTGGAAGCAGGAAGAGCTTTGAGAACTACTTCTAAACAACCAAATAGTTGAGCTATGCTTGTGACAACTATGCTTGTGACAACTCAGCATCAGCAAGGACATACCTAGTGATAATGGCTGATCTTTTTCAGCTGTCCCTGCACAGGAGCTGAAGTCTGCCCCAAGCAACTTTCCATTCTTAGCCTAGAAAACCTGATCCAAGCTGTCAATCTTACAGGCCCAAGAGATAAGGCATGCTGGCTTATCTCAAAGCATTGCATGATATCTGCTCAACAAGATGATCTAAACCAATTCCAGAAAACAAGAGCAGTTGAAGTTACTGCATTTTAAGTAATCAGACCTGTATTCTGGAAGGTAAGCACAGGCATGGAAGTTTTTGAGGCAATTTCCTTATCTTGATTCTTTTCACCCACTCAAACAGAAGCAACAGCATCCAGAGTCAGGAACATATTCTTTCTTAAGAGCTAATTGATGGAACTATGACAGTAAAAAGAAATAATAATATTCTAGAACAACAGAAAAAAATTGAAGTACAATCACTTGAAGAACACAATTCTGCAACACTTGATCTATAAATGCACTTTTTGGGAACACTTCCCCATCAGACAAATTACAAAAATCCTGGCCTTGGGGAGCTGTAGGTTTTTATTTCCTTAAGTGAAAGGCACAGTGAGAAAACTACTATTGGATTAGACAAAATAGCCCTCTTTTTGTCCCCCTTTCTTAAGGGCATTGCTGTTCCATCAAAATGAAGTGTTTTCTTCTGAATTATGTGAGCAACTTATATTTTTATTTAGGAAGCAAGGAAATGTAACAGTGAAAGAACAGCTGCAGAGGAAAACCGTCCATCACCCACAGATTGTCCATCCATCCTGTAAAAAGAGGGCATAGTAGTCAGACTTTCCTTATAATTAAAGGGCTTCCTGAATCCCCAGTTTAAATCACAAAACACCTTCTCTAACCCTTAATTAGAGTCACCTTGCTTACTTTCAATTGTCACTACTTCTGTATTCAAAATACTAGTTATTAGTAGTACTTCACTGTCCTCTGGAGAGTGCCCTAACCACCAGAGACAGGTAATGAAATGTTTTCCTGTTATAGAAGCAATTCAAGAGTAAATTACCTGACAATTCTGGAAAAAGCAAAAATTTTTTAAGTTCGATTAAGTTGAAACCGTTTGTATGGATACAACTGATGAGAAATAGTTCAGAGTGGATATTCAGATTTTCAAACTTCAAAAAAAATACAAATAAAATATCAAAAGTGAAGACAGTTTCAAACCAAGCAATACTCTAATAGCCAGTAAAGAGAGCTCTGATGATTTTTAAAACGCTTAGTTGTTAACTGCTTGTATAGTAAAAACTTGGAAGATTAGGAAACCAGTAACCAATAGGTGTTGAAAGAGTTACAAAAAGCCAAAACATTCCACACAACTGACTTAAAAATTAACATTATTAATCCATGCAATAAACACATAATCAATATAATTTTAATAAAGTGCAAAAAAAGAAGTTAAAAGAACACTAACACCCAGCCAGCCAATGTGGGATTAACCTTTCCCAGGGTTCAGGATTTAAGTTGTATACAAGGAAAAAGTGTCATTGCAGGTGCAGACAGGGAGTTCTGGGTAAGTGATTTGAATGCCAGAGGAAGATTTCATAGCAGAGACATTCTTTTGTTACCAATTCCTAATAAAAAGCTGCATTACTGCAAGTAGATGTATCATTTATGATGACATCTATCAGGAAATTTCTCTGCCTTGTGACTACTTAATCTTATCTGATATAGCTCTCAAAATGGGAGAGGTAGAGCCGACAAAGTTCTTTGCTTTTCTACCCTTTAACCTGTGATAATTTTTTTTTTTAAAAATCTTTTTCTGATGTCTCTCCAATGCCTTAAATTGAAGGCCTCACTCTACAAATTATGACTATTAAAACATTCTTAAAACATACCTTAGTAGGTAAATACACCACAGATGATAGGAGGAAAAGGAGCCCAATGGAAAGTGTAATAATTTGAAGCCATTTCTATTTTCTCTTTCTTCTGGTTAAGTTCATAGCCAGAACTTGCTCTTAATAGAGCTATAGGACAACAAAGGATAAAAGAGTTTTTGAGAGGCTTCTGTTGGCAATGTTTTGAAAGGCAAGTCATGTCTTCATTTAGGATGGAAGAGGATCATTGTAGTGTGGTTCCAGGAGTAGTGCTAATTAGATTTTAGCACATTGGATGGCTCTTACTTGATGGAATCATTCTGACTTGTGGCTCTCAGTGTATGCTCTGGTCATGCTTTTGTGCCATGAAACTCAGGAATTGATCCTCACACTCCACTTCTGCTAGAATAATCAGTCCATTGATGTAGCTGAAATTCAGTTGGCTAAGATCAAGATAATAAAAAGACCTCCCAAGTACATCCTAAGATAGGCTGTTCCTTAAGCTTCTGTAACAGATACATGAGCTCTGTAACTGCCATCAGCAACATCAATGAACACAAACCTGACTTCGCTGTGCATTCCAATCTTACAATAAATACTTTCCTGTTTATTTTATATTCTTAAAAATGTCATTTCTAAGCCCTCCAATATTTGTTGAAAATATCCCTGAAGAATGTTTGAAATAATATCTACTAGGCTGAAATGCACCTGGTCCTTCCAAATAAGCCCTTCAATATTTATTGAAAATACCCCCAAAGAATGTTTGAAATAACATCTTCTAGGGTGAAATACACCTCGTCCTTCCAAATAACTCCTTGTTGGAGACCTGATGCTTTGCCATATCTGACAAAGAAAATGGCACTGCATGTGAAAAAGCTGCTGCAGAATTCTGTGCCATATGATGCCCCAACCAGTTAAATGTCTCCTTTCTGACACTAAGCATGTGAATTAATCACTTCATAATCTCATTTTCCTTTAATAGAATTGATAATGCTACACAAAATATTTATGAGTTAATGAAAGTGCAAAATAACATCCTATGTGGAGGCTGGTGGTTAAAAAATGCAATACAATATGAATAGAAGTCATAAATCAAGAAACAAAGCTCTATACTAGAAATAGCTACACAGTTGTGCTGGAAGGGCTGAGTACCCAACATCAATAAAGATTTGGCCTGTTTTTGTGGATTACATTACTAAGAGGCAATTATAAACTCACTCTCTTGCAGCTCTCTATCAGCTTCAGTGGCAGAAATGCAGTAAATCAGTTTTCAGGAACCAAAAATCATCTTGAGCCACATCACCCGGGGAATAATGAAGTAAAAATTGCTTGAATAAGCATGGCGATTTTGATGGTGACTCATCAAAAACTGACTTCATGGTGGAGGACTTTGTTATTGCTATTCTAAACAAATTTCAACCCTTTAGATATGAGCAGAATGGTTTCTAAGAGGAAGAAAGTGGCTGCAGTAAAACATCCGTTATTCCCATAGTTACTTATGCCAATAGAAAAGCAATTTCTTATGGGATAGTTTCATTAACCTGCAAAACCATCTCCAGTTATAGCAAATAAAATACAAAAAGCCGTAACCCACACAGCTGTTCTTTGAAATTCTTGAACAAAGTCTTTTCAATTTTTTTTGTAAGAAATGGTACGTGCCTTACTATGAATTTTTTCCATACTGAATTGTAATGGGGTTCAAAACATGAATATTATTAGGGAGATGAAAAGCAACCAGCATGTTCATTATGATGGAAGAAAAATGGTAACAGTAAGGAATAGTAAAGTAGAACATTTTTTTTCAAGGATGATAATGAGTGTATTCTGTTCCTGAGACTCAAATCTCACAACATCAAGAAAAAGGACTCTATTCATCTATCTATAAGATGATCTATAGAAGAAACTAAGCACGTGGGTGACACCATTCTCACAAAGGCATTTAACAAGTGAGTGAAAAGCAAAGAACAGAACTTAATCTCCAGTTTCCAAATTTGTTCAGACATATCCATCCCTTTCAGTTAATCAAACAAGAGAAAGCAAGTTATGTCATGAGAAAGCTGATCGATTTGGCAGCAGTTAAAGTGACAAATAAAAGGCAAGAGACAAATGAAGCAATTACATTGCTTTCCATAAGTAAAACAGCAATGTTACAGTAAATTAAGATAATTTATCCTGGTTCTGCTTTGACTACTGTTGAGATGTTCATCATATCTGTGACAGCAAGCTGCACTGATACATTTCATGTCAGTAGCAATACAGAAACAACTCCTGTCAAAATCCCTGGTCCAAATTATAGATATGGAAGAACAATGAGTGTCACAGGTTTCATTAGAAGTGTATCAGCTTAGTCTTAGCTGGAAAAAACACTACATTTGGTAGCATAACACATCTTCTGTTATGACTCCAATAAAGGAGTTACAAAGCCCTTGTTGTGCTTTGGACCTTCCCCAGACTATTCACCTTCCTACTACCTCTGAAAGAAGTGTTTAAATGTCTTTTTTCCCTTCAAATTAAAAAAAAACAAACCAAACCAAAACAAAAAAAAAAACACACTTCCTGCAAAAAAACTAATGGTGTATAGTGCTAAATTTGTTTAATTCCAGGAAAGCAGACAAGACCTCATGTGGAAGATCCCCATCTTTTTGATATCTCAAGCTGTCCAGGAAGGAATGTGGTCAATTCAAAGCAGGGGTGTATCTTGGAATTTGGCACTTGCTCATCAGTATTTTCCCAGTGCTGACCAAACTGGATGCCAGAACAGTCAGCTGATAAAATTTAAAAAGTATTCTGTAAAAAGCCTCCTTCTGCTATGGCACATGCTTCTCCATACACTCAAAATATAAAGTTTTGTGGGAGGGTTGAAGAGGAAAGAGTTATTGCTGCTATGAATATTTGTATACCTCTCTTTGAGCTATAAGTTCTTTATGATGGCCAAAGGAGAGAAAGGAATTTGAGCCAAGGTACCTA
>VZTY01002593.1:2873-41592 GCA_013400935.1 Turnix velox | reverse complement strand
GTGAGGGTGGTGAAACACTGGAAAAGGTTGCCCAGGGAGGTTGTGGATGCCCCCTCTCTGGAGGTGTTCAAGACCAGGCTGGACAGGGCACTGGGCAGCCTGGTCTAGTGGGAGGTGTCCCTGCCTATGGCAGGGGGGTTGGAACTCGATGATCTTTAAGGTCCCTTCCAACCCAAACTATTCTATGATTCTCTGTTCCAGGATCCAACTGCTCTGCCTCATTTTACCATCATCTCTGGCTTGCTACAGCTATTGCTTACACATTTGGTCCCAGAACTGCTTAGTTTTCACCACCAAAGTTACAAAACCAGTAAGGCTAGTAGTACAAGTGCATTCGAGTAGCAGGATTACTGGCTTTTCAAAGGATATACTGTCTGGGTTTCTGAGTTTCAACACCTAACACCAAGCAAAATCCTGCCAGCTATGACTGACCTACTCCTAACCTCCTGTCCTGGAAGAACTGACATTCTGCTGTTAATGCAGATGGATATCATCCACTCCAGAAACTCCAACAGACACTGCACAGACAGTGCCTGGTGATGTGCTCTGCAGGATACACCAAGTTCATGGGAGATAACCCACACCATACCAGTGGGTCTGACTCAGATTCACTTGGTAACTACAGAGACACAGGGAGTAAAAGCCACCAGCCACCCTTAGCCTTTCCTCTTCCACACTTGCCCTGTGATCAGGCCACATCCCCTGAAGCCAACCTTTGCAGGTAGCCTGGGAAACATCAGCAACAGAGAGCTGATATTTCTCACTGCGCTCAACCTGAAGGCATCCTGCTGCTCTAACTCCTGGCCTTAACCCACAGGAGGACAGGGCATCAAGGTTGCCCATCTGAAAGAAAAAAAAAAAAAAAAGCCCTTGAGGACACTCAAACCCACAGTTCCTCCAGGGAAGCTGGCCTTGTCTCCTCTCCCAGGATAACAGGTTGCAAAAGAAAAAAAACACACTGCCAATGCACGTGACAAGATGCATCAGCAATTTCTAGTGTCAAGAACATCTCTAAAGAGACTAAAGTGAAGCAGCAAACACTAGGCAGCCACCCAAATAGCAATAAAAATCCCGAGAGCAAATAAATATTTTGCACATCTATAGGACAATTTCACTTGAGGGGCCAACACAATTTCCATTCATCCCACAGCTCACTCCATGCAGCCCAGCTGTTCAGAGCATGGCAGTTTGTAGAGAGTTTCTAGAACTTTTCATGCCTCTGGTTGGAGCTGTAAGAGAAGCACATGCCAACACTCCTTTGCAGGGGACAGGAAAAAAAAGGGGAGCTTTTAATAGAAGCTCAGTTCTGACTTTTGACTCACTGCTGCAGCTTTGATGACTGGATTCAGAGCCAGCATGCTCCATCTTTGAGTATGTCAGGCAAACCTTGACAGATTTAAGAGCTCTGTGGAGCAGACTCAATACCAGCATGGCACTCCTCCAGATTGCAAGCACTGGGGTCGCTCTCTAGAGAGAGTGAGCATTTCACAAACCACTCCTCCTCAGCTGAGCTTCCCCAAGTCAATGCGAAAACCACACTGCTGTAATACATGGCTCTTAATTCCCACACCATCCTGAGGCCTCTAAAAATACCAGGGGAGGATGTGCAAGCCCAAGAGGTGCATCAACTCTTTATGCACTGTCCTGTAGATTCTGAATCACCTTTTAAATAGTTAGCAGCTACTGAGCTACTGCATTTAATGCAAAGACTTATCCAATTTCAGAACACTCCATCAGCACAAGCAATTCATGACACAGAGCAGCTTATTCTTTAATGTGCCAGTTAGAGACTTGCCATTTCAGATTTCCAGCATCTGCTCAGCATCCTGAAGTACTTCTTTCCTCTCATACTATCAATGTACAGCCATTTAACAATAAGACCTTTCCAGTGGCTTTGACCAAGCTGTTTTATAAGCAGTGAGTGTAAAGATGAGCACTAAGGTACTAGGTTTACCAATGCTGGCAGCTCAGGGAAGGAAGGGCTCTTGGTAAATAAGCCACCCTACCATTGTGCTGTTGACAAATGATGCTTTAATGACTTGAATGAGACCTTAAGATAAGCCAAAGACTACACACTACACACAAAGCATCTGCTGACTATTTCTGACAGCTAGAGCTGACAACAAGCTCTACCATCATTAAGCTGTCCTCTGAACTAGCACTTCTGCTTTAACTTGGATCTACAGGAGACCACCCAGCAGAAACAGCCAACAACACACAAGCAGAACACTGGTGATGCTCCTCACTCCTTCCTGTGTCAAATTTTAGTCATGTCATCACCTGGAAACAGAGTTCAGTCCAGAGCAAAAACACCCTTTTACCTTACTGCTGTCCAGTTCCTTCTATTCAAGCCCTTTCCTCACTCCGAGGCCAGTAGAGGAAAACAGTAGAAGGTGTTTCCACCCCCCAGAGGAAAACACCCTTTTCCTTAAGGTGACATACATCAGCCTCTTTGGGGGCCTGGAGGCAGAGAACTCTGCATGTGCTTGCTGAGCAGAGCAGCAAACCAGACCTCAAATTCCTCTACTACCAGCAATGTCTGGCACCTTCACATTTCACTCACAGGCAGCTCCACACCACATTTAGCAGTGGCACCAAGTGCTAGATGAGCCTGTGCTTGCACTTTTTTTGAAGTCACGATCTGAAGATGCATCCTAGCATTTAAAAGCTCACTGCAGGGCATGAAAAGAGCCTATTTAAAAAGACATGAGAGGTTGTGGTTGTGGATGCCCCATCTCTGGAGGTGTTCAAGACTAGGCTGGACAGGGCACTGGGCAGCCTGGTCTAGTGGGAGGTGTCCCTGCCTATGGCAGGGGGGTTGGAACTCGATCTTTAAGGTCCCTTCCAACCCAAACTATTCTATGATTCTATGAAGACTTGTCTGAGCAGGTCTATGATGTAGAAGGTCACTTCTGCCATTTGGCACCACCAGCAAGGTTAGATGGAGGGACATTTCAATCTCCTGAGAGAAGATCCTAGAAGTTCATCTGCTGGGAGATTACTCAGCACTTAGATAAGGCAGATTCCAGATCTCCCCTTCATCCACCAGCTACCACTTACACTGAAAGCTTGTACTCCTGCACCAACATCTTGCAGAAGCAGGGGTGGAGAGACCAGTGAGAAAGCTCTTACTCAGAGAAGATGATCAGACAGATTGGTTTCAGTGCCACCACACTTCAACTAGGAGACACCTGCCATACTCAGGGGCTGCAGAGCTGTGTGTAAATCTGGGATGAGTGGTAAAAGAAGTGAAGCAGGATGACCCAGGCCCTGGAGACTGAACACAGTGCACTCTCTTTTGTCATTCATCAAATAAGCTTGTTAAAAAAAAAAAAAAAAAAGGCTGATGTCCCAAACAATAGCCTGCTGCAGTTCCAGAAAAACAGCTCATCTGCAGTTTTACCACCCAGCCAGACTCTACCCTGGTGGGGTGGGCACAGCTGAATATTTTAGTCAGACAAAATGCAGCACCTCCTACAGACACCAAGAACTTCATGGCAAGAGAAACATTTGCATGTCTGAAAGGCAAACAGGCACCTGAACCACCTCCTACAGCTACAGTTGTATGTCTCTGCAGTTACAGCAGCCAGACAGGCTGCCACGGAGTTCCCCCCTTCCATCACACCAGCACCAAGCTGCTTAAAAACATGATCTGCTTGTCACAGAGGAAGGGGCGACAGATACTCCAGACTAACCTTCAGAGAAGTTTTAGCACTTCATGCCTGCAGCCATGAGAGAAGCCAGCACAGGGGACACCAAGTGAACCCAACACAGCAGAAGCTGTGCTGACAGTTGCAAGGCTGCAGCACACAATGCAGGAACAGTCTTTGCTTGGCACAGGATTCCTCACCCACCTCTATTCACTCCTGAGCAGGGAACTACAAAGGAACAGCCAGGCTCTTATACTCATGCCCAAAGAAGAGCAAAATCACAGCAACAATTGGCACAAATTTATTCCTGTTAAGCAGAGCAGCTGTGAAACATGGCCCAAAGAAATGGTAGGGATCTCCTTCAGCCCTCCCCATCCTTAGATGCCTCCAGAGATCTTGGGAGGATGAGCTACTCCACTAGAAAGAAGTATCTGCTCTTCTATGACACTCAAAGTCAGATGTGTGCAACACACTCTCCAGAGCTGTGCATCACAACATAGGTCTCATCTTGAGCCAATTGCCAGTACTCATGAAAAGCATCTACCAGAACTGCAGATGTGATCAAACCAGCAGTAACCACCAGCTAATTAAGAATTACAGCACAGACTTTCTTGTTCCTGAGCTACTAAAGAGGAACCTCCGCCCTTAGCAGATTCTTCATCTGGGGCAAAAAAGAACCAAGGATATTTGGACAGCTATTTCTGGTTTGCTAAGAAGGGGACAAAGGAATAACAAAAGAGGCAGCACAATCCCACAGCTGAACCACAGAATTAGAGTCAGGACACCTAAGGTCTATTCTTGGTTCTGGCACTAATGTGGCAAGTCACTTACCTAACATGCCCTGAAAAATGGAAGCAGCAGCAGCACTAAGAACAAAGTAGCTCATTGCATCAACAGTATTTGAGTGCTGATCCCCCCTCCTGTTCCAGGAGAGCACGACCTGGCTGACAACAAGCCTCACTGCTTCTCTAGGCAGGGAATTTACTACCCTAATTCTAGTAAGGGAAAACAGATGCCCAAGATAAATATAAAAACAAGCTAAAAGACAGCTAAAACACATCTCTGGATTAGAAGCGCACAGGTAATTGCATTCACTGAACAGACTGCCACAACTGCATTTGACTTTAGAAAGATGAGAACAGCAGGGTTTAACATGTATCAGTCTTGGAGAGATTTAAAAGCCAACATATTCAGGTCAAGTTCTGTACAACAAGCTTCAGATCTGCAAACCTCAGGAACAAACACTTCTACATTTAAGTACCAACCTTCTCTCAATTATCTGCTGCAACATCCAGAGTGCAAACTCTGCAGCATGTGCTACTTTATGTGCTAACAAAGATGAGACTGACTCATTTCCAACACATCAGCTGCATCAGGAAGGTTTGTTCTTTGGATAGAGACATGGGGGAGCAGGGGCAGCCATATCCCCTCCAGGCAAGGTATCAAGTTGTAATGAAGGAAAAGCTTCAAGTCTCAAATGCATTTGAAAAATGGCATACAAGCCTCACTAAGGCATTCAGCTGACATATAGCTATGTAGCTCATCACTAGACTGGCACAGCCAGCACCACCCCTCATGCCTGCATATTCCCAGTTACCTTCCAGAGACTTGGGTGCCTCAGGTGCAGCATGACTATTTCAAGGGTTTACTTCATCCTGCCTTTGCTCTGCTTTATTGGGGATAAAACATGGCAGAGAGGCAAGGAGAGAAGTTGAGTATTTCTCAGTGGCCATCTCAAACAGCTGCTGCTGTGCTTCAGAGCAGGCTCTGAGCTGGCAGCAACTTAGACATCATCTGTGATTCAGCTGTTTTGCCAGCACCTAAGGGACTACAAGAACAAGGCCAGTAAGCCCAGAGATGTGGATGCAAGGTGCTGAGATGGAAGATGCAGCACTGGCTGGAGACAGATGCCCAGTGCCCCTTCCCTCAGCTCACACCCTCCAGGAGGTGGATAACTAGGCCCTGCAGTGGCACTGTGCAGCATCTGTGCTGTGACAGCTCAAGGACCAGGGCACCTTTTGGAAACAGATCACTTCAGAGGAGGTGCCCACTCGAACAGAGGTAGCTCAGGAGCAAGTTTCTTCAGCCCCTCCTCAGGCTTTTTGTGCCACTCTAGCAGCTTTCTGCAGGAGACTAGACTAGACCTCAAGGGGTCCCAACCCAAATTATCCCATCACTTTAAAAAGACAACCTGTCAAGAGCTCTGCAGGGAGTCTAAGATGCCCTCTTACAGCAGTCCCACATGCGGCCACCACACTACAACTCAGCTAGAGGGATTGTGGCTGTATAAGAGGACAAACACTCCCCACTGGCTCAAAGCCTTGCCCCTACTGTCACTGCAATGGCAGGTCATTATGCACCACCACCTTACACAGTCCAGCCACCAAAGCAGCACTCAGTGCCTACACACATGGAACCAATGGCCAAGGCAGCAGATGAAGCTGGAGGTGGTAAAAGGAATGAGCAGGCATCACTCCTACCATCTGCTGTAGGCAGCCCCAGCAGCTCTGAAAGCTTTGCAGAAGTCCAAGCAGTTCCCCTTCCCAACTCTGGGTGGAAGAACACAGAGGTGGGCACACTGTGGAGTTTGTAAAGAGGGCACTCAGCCAAGTAAACACACTCAGGGCTTCTTCTAGAGAGCTCCTGTATTACCACCAATGAAGACGCATCAGAAAAAAGCCTTTCAGGTCTGCTCTACCAAGCAAGCACCCCATCTGTTGCTCAGACATCCAGCAGTGCACAGGCTGAATGAAAACCTAACTGCCCCATGTCTCATTTGACTGGCACCATTTTGGAGGATGAATCCCACCCAAGGCCAGAGCTTGTACACACCTAAACCAGCCTACCACTATAACCAGTATCAACCACAACAGGAAAGAAAGACTAAGCTATGAGTTGCCTAGGGCAGCTCAGAGCCACCAAACAGCAGCTATAATGCTCTCCTCAGAAAGGAACATACTTACTAAGGCTCATTTTAGAAGCCTGCTAAGAGGCACAGGCATCAGACTACAATTTGAATCAAAAAGTTTATAGGTAAGCTTCATAAATCCAATGCATTCATACACATCAGCACTGCCTGGCAGCAAGATCTGCCAGTGCTGTTAGTGCAATGATGAAAATGCTCCAACAGCTCCGAGCTGAAACTTCAGAAGTCTGAGCTTTCCTTGCACGCACACTCATTACACCTGTAGCACACAGGCAGTGGCAACAGCCCTCCCAGGTTGCTTAAGAAGCCAGAATAAGGCATCCTTCCCAGATAAAAGTCTCCAGCACAAGCCTGGGGGCTACCCTGACCCACTTCAGCATTCACCAGATACAAGCAGAGATGCTGGTTATAGTCCTGTGCCAGTTACTTATCTATTTGCATCTTCTATTTTACAGCATCAGCGCAAATAAAAACAAACCTGATTAGGAGAAGCCACTCAAATGAAAGCTTTGGGAGGTGATTTAAGAGCAACTTCCATTAGGAACCAATTGCAAACTCAGAATTTTGATCCTTGTTTTACTTATTTAATACATATTATATTCTGTTAAGGCTCAAATAATGCTGCCACATGAGCAATCTGCAGCTATTAAGTGCTCCTCACTTTCTGCTACTCAGCATGGCTGGCAGCTGAGAAATCAGCCCACAGCCTGTGAGCAGCCCTTACCAAAACATACCAGCAACAAGTGCCCACTGAGCATCCACACCAAGTGTGTCCTCAGAAAAGCCATATAGGATCTAAGACAGCACAGAGCAAAATTTTAGCAAGCCCATCTTAAGTACTTCTGAAGTACAGTCATCACACAAGAGACAACACCAATCAAGCCAACTTCCAGCTTTGCTCACTTACAGCACTCTTATTAACCCCACACAGAGGGCACTACACCATGTTTCTGTCTTCACTATCCAGCCCTAAGCAGCAAGCAGACTGCTCCAAGGACCAGCATAACATTCAGCAAAAACCTGTCTTTCCTTCAAGGCAATAAAGGGCACGGGTTCAGGATTCCCCCTCCATGTTTTCAGTTAACCATTTGCCTGAATTGGTTCCCAGACTGAGGCCAGCAAAACATGGTCCTTGCTCCAGTAAACCGCCAACAGTAAGAAGGAACATTTAACTGAGTTTTCTGGGCAACAGCTGGCTTCTGAAGCCACTTGTCCAAGAGACATAAAGAGCACAGAGAACTGGACATGTGGGGGCACAAGCATTCATGCTATGGAGCAGTTACTTGGCACCATGCTGCAGCACAGGTTAGTCTGGCAGCAAATTAAAACAGCCAGAGTGAAGAGAAATCCAGGGGACTCTGAGCCTCTAAGGTCTGCCTCAAGCTCTGTACCCAATCAACTCAGAACTGCATCATACTTAGCAGCAACAACCACTACCAAACCCATTTGCAACTCTCTCTTGGGGGGGTTCTCTGGTTCCTGCCACTGCAGACAGCATTCCCTGAGGACTGTCTGTAAACAGTCCCTCCCGCTATTACAGAAACGCTAGATAGGAGTCTAACAACAACCACACTTCCTTCTATGCAAGAGGTCTTTAATCCTTTTAGAGACTGAGTTTCACCTTAAAAACTTCTGAGTGATTTGTACTTGGAGGTCTCACTATCTGGCACAACAGATTGCCTGCAGTTCTATAGCCTAGCAGATTTTAAGCATCATCAGCTTGATCATCAGCATGTTCAGGCTCACTCCAAAACAAAATCGTTGTGCTCTGGGAAGTAGGAGAATCAAGAACTGTAAAGATACAGCAGAACTTGTCTACCACAAATCAGAGGAGCTACTCTTCCCAAAAACGTCCTTGCATACCAACATCACAAACTTAAGAGTTAACAGACTAGTTTTAGGATGATTTCCCAGTGGGCAAACCTGTGTGTCCCACATAGGGCTAGTCTAGGCTTCCCAATGTAGGGCAAGACAGAATAGACAGACCAAACAGCTAGCACACAGGCTGAAAAACAGCCAGAGACCCAAAATTTGCAGAGAGATCAGCCCATGTATTGCAGTCACCTGTCCTCCAGGCAAAAATTGGACTGAGACCCCATTTGCTTGTGCTCCTTGAAGCAGCAGCAAAGGTAAAGGACATCATCAATAACAGTTCCATCTCACTTCCTCTTAACCCTGTCAAGGGATGAACTCCAAGGTCTTGATGCAAGTGACTGCCTATTATGAAGGCACTTGAAAGAAGGGGAAATGCCACCTCAAGTAATACAGGGATGGCAGGACTGGAAGCATTCAAAGTCAGTTTCCTGCAAAAGGCCATAGAGAAGGGTTTCTGGGACTTGCTGAAGTATTTCCAGTCTGACAGACCTAGCAACAGCAGTGGGTTTGAGATGCCTCTCCTGCTATGAGACAGCAGTTCAATCCCACAGCCAATAAATGTAGGCAGCTGGAGCCTGATAGAGAAGCCTTCTCCTGGAGAGGGTATCTCCAGACATGGGCTCCAGGGACTGGCAGCACATCTGGCAGGCTCTCAAGGGTGAAGCACACATCCTTGGTGTACTACAGTGCTGGGCCCATAGGGAAGAGGCAATACAGATAATCTCAGGTGGGTGAAAGGGGCTCAGCAGCCTTCTGGGAAGGGGGATGCAGGCAGGAGTGGAGCATACAAACCAGCCCTGCTGCTTCTCTGGCCTCCTCAGGCACAGCCCCAGCTGGTAAGAGGCATCTGATCCCACTGCACCAAGCTGCATAGTGACACCGCCCTGGCAGCACAAGGTGACACCAGGAGGGTTTGCAGCCAAAGGTCCTTCCCAGGCTGAGAGTGTTGGCAGGGACTACACGGGCAGGAGAGGAGGTCCCAGCTCATCAGTACTCAAGCACAGACACTGCAGGGGACCACATCAGCAATATTTTTAGCCTGATTGTTAGGTCTTTTTCGCATTTCCACCCTTCCAGACACCTCCCTGTGGGTTTGTATAGCTGAGTCACTGCTGGAACCTTCCAAATGCTGGGGTGCCACCGTCATAACAGCTCTGCTTGGCAGTACCATCTCTCCTCAGCCCCTAGAGATAGCCCAGCATTGACACAGCCTCAGGACACCCTAACAGAGACCCCAGCCCTTAGGGGCTGGCTGCAGAATCCCAGGGCTCAGTGCTGGGTATCAGGAGCACACAGACACAGTAGCATCCACTCCCTCTCTTTTCACCACTGCATGGCTGGACACCTGGAAGGCTCAGCATCTGCCAGCTACTTGGATCCATACAGCATTCAGACACAGGAGCACTCCTCTGCCACCCAGAGAGGAGTGTTTCACAGCCTTTGATAAGATGCTCCCGAACAACAAGACCTCCCCTCCCACAGAGCTCCACATTGCCTCTCCACAGCCCTTAGGAAGCAGAAAAATATGAGGCTCTGAAGACGTGGGAGGTGTGAGCAGGCTGAAGTAATACAACAGCTGTGCACAGATCACAGCATTTCACTTCCCCAGCCAGCACAGGCCATCCTTGCAGCTCTTGAGTGGGGGATCAACAGCAATCCAGGTCAAGGAGAACTCAGGACCCAACTGCTGCACATCTAGGACTGGATTGGGATCGAGAGGGAAAACAGTCTCAGCATTGTAAGAACTATCACCTTAGAGCCTCCACACAGGCTCTGCAGAAGCAGTGCAGGCAGCCACACTGAGTTTTTATGCTCAAATTCCCCTAAAAGAAGTGAGGAAATAGGCCTCTCCTAACAGTACTGGGTGCCATGTCCCAAGTTGTCATAAACATGCAGCAGGTGCAGATCATGAAAACCCAGGGCTGTATTTGGAAATGTCTCTCTTACTGCTCTTCCCAGGCCTCTGTGGCAGGCAGGACCTCCAGCAGAATGCACTGTCAGGAGGCACCTGACATCAGATATACCCTGTAAGAGCACAGAGGTCACCAGAACACCTTCAAATCATCCCCAAATGACCCTCCCTTCTGAAACCAGAAGGCCCTCCAAGGTTGAGCCCACCACACCATCACAGTCCACCTGACCCCACCATCCAATCTGAGATGCAGAGCCTGCCAAAGCAGGTGAAAGTGCTGCTGGCCTGCTCAACAGAGCGCTGCAGAGACATCTCTGCCAAGGCAACCTGGCAGAAAGCTGGCCAGGAGAGCACTGGAGACAGCTTTAGTAGATCAGGTGGGGCTGGGACATCCTCATGGAGCAGGAGAGACCTTGTCCACAGCAGTCACCTCCTCCACAGGTGACAGACCCTATTCTGCACCACAGGACACAAGCACTGGGCAGCACAGATGACAGCCTGCTTTAGGTGCTCTCTTTACACTGAAAAGCCTGTAACACATTCAACACCCTATATTGTGCTAGCAACCATAAGGGGCTCTGTGCACACCTGCCCAGGCTGCCACACACTATCAACTTCCATTTCTCTGCCATCCTCCACAGTTGGAGCTGGCAAGGAAAACAGACACCAAACGTGGTATTCCCTAGTTCATTAGGAGAGACCCATAGGGCCATGCAGTCGAGTGAGGCTTAATAAAAGGTATTACAGCCTGACTGCAAGCAGGCCCCAAGTGTGCAGGCTTACATCTTGTAGAAATTGGATGTAGAAACTTGAGCAAGCCATGGTGGTGAAGCTGTCATTTTAAACTCTGCTACCCCACAAGTGAGTGCTGTGTTTTACAACCCATGCAAAAACATTCAATGCAGTGTTGCAGAAGCTCTCACTATCCCAAAGGCAGCATCCCTCAGACAGAGGTGGTCAACAGCAAACTCCCACCCCCTCAAACATCTGTGTGGGGAAAAAAAACCCACACAGCACCCAGGCCACCCCAGAAGTTATCTGCATTCCTCTCAGTACCAACTTTATGCCTGGGGCCTCCCATGTCACCCAAGTCTGAGCAGAGATGCAATACCCTTTTAACAAAGCAGCAGTGTGCTGCTATAAAGGGATGAGTTTCTGTAGCAACCAGGCTGAACTTGTACAAACTCTGCCAAAGCACTAGATCTTTCCATGGACTGATACTTGAACGAAGATACCACCATTTGTGAAAGTGGTTTTTATGGCTCTCAAAGGCTGGGAAATGAACTTTTGCCCGTGTTTCACTCACTTGTATTGTCACTGGGCTGAGATGTGTTAAGTTTGTGCATCCAACATCCCTTTTGCCTCCCTGCAATTTTACAGAAGGAGATACTTCTTGAAGAGTTAACTGAACCCTGTATCACCCCGAGGGAAGCACCTAGCACCCTAAAACCTGCTAGCTGCAAAACCAGGCTGGGGAGGATTGAGGGGGAAGGGCAAGACAGCCAGCAGCACGCGGCTGCAAGCCCACACCCTGCTGATCAAATAGGTTCGCACAGGACCAGGAGAGTTAAAAGCAAGAAGCCATTCCACCGCATCTCCCCCAGCCCACTGCTAGGAGCAGACCGCTATTTCTAGTTGAATGTGGGAGTGGAGAAAGGATCCCTCCGAGTCTGAGAGTCTTCTTCTCAGCTTAAGAGCTGCTGGCTGAAGTTGTCAGTCAGGTGCTGGAGATCTCTACACCACACCCCACAGACAATGCCGGCAGAGTATAGGAACAAGCAGGACACCTGGACTTTCACAGCCCAGTGGGGACGGGGGTGTCCCTCCGCAAACACATGTGCCCCTGCCCGCGGGGCTACCTGCCGCTGGGGATTTTCTCAGGCTGCTAAAGTTCAGCTTCACTCCCACCCGGCATGTTTAGCCTCCTGACACCACACCCCCCACCCACTCCCTCCACCCGCAGGAAGAGGATTTCTCTCTCAGCGAGGTTATTCCTCCTCCCCCAGCATTACAAAGCAAAACATAAAGCCTGGGCACTTCTTGTCTGCAGTGAACTGACAGCAGAGCAGAGGGGGCTGTGGCACAGCCAGCCACAGCCTCCCCAACTCTACCACCACATTACACAAGCATTACAAGTCAAGAAACCCCCATTGCTAACTGCCAGCACTCCCTTACACAAACAATCACTCTGCATGTGTTTTAAAATTAGCAAAATTAAAAGGAATACAACAACTGTTGCTCTGTGTCAGACTCACCGGACTGTGGGCTTGTTTGTGCTGCAGCATCAGAGTCCTGGGTGCTCCAGGGTCTGTCCCACCCTGCCAGGTTGAGGGATTGCAGGCCAAGGCACAGATCATTGGTGTCTGGGAGGCCACGGGAAGACTCTTGTGTGGACGAGGGGAAGAGCATGCTGCTTTCCACTGCTTCTTCAGAGTCCTGGAAGTCTGCTCAGATTGAGAACAAACAGAAGCTTAAGAGTTCAGGGATGCCTTTTTTTTTTTTCTTTCTAAAGGAGTTTTCCAAAGCGTTTAAGCCCTGAACCAGGTCTCGTGCTGTTCTGAAACCACAGCTCCCGCAACTAGCTGCTGTGCCTCAAAAAAGAGAGGGCTACCATATGTCCAGAAACCAGCCCCCCACCCCCCTCAGCCCCTCCACCTTCCTATCCCGTCTGCATTACTGACTGGGTCAGCATGTGACCAGGCTGCTGATGCTTACTGTGCTGACAGTGACGTCACTCAGCCATGCAAGAGAACTGCATCAGCTCTTACAAAATAAAAAAGAAGAAAGGATAAGATTCCCCTGAAAGACAAGACGGCAGGCAGGAGGAGAGAGGTGAAGCTCCGGTAAATCGAGGGAAGCAGGCAGCACAAAAGCAGGACTCCACAAGACAGCAGATGACAGGCTGGAGGCAGAGATCCCCCCAGCAACGATGGCAGCAGCAGCAGCGACAGAGGAGACAGTTAGTTTTAGTGCTACCCAGATCTCCTGTCCCCGCCTCCCTCCACCCACAAAACCCAAAAACACTTTAGTCCTGGACAGGCTCCAGCTGCTGGCTCCAATTCAGAGCCCGATGCAAAGCTTCACAATTCTGCTAGCATAATCTATTTGGTTCAGCTTGGCCACTGTGCCTCACTGACTCTGCATTGTTTACCACTGAGTAACAAGGGTAACCTTCAACCCCCCTCCCGGCTGCCCAAAGAGAAGCCATTATCCCAGGTCCAGCACCAGTGGGCACATCATGCTGGTACAGGGAGAAGAGGACCAGCCAGAGCACAGGACCTATTTCACATTAAGAATTTTTCATGGCCTGTTTACCTTCCGCCTGCCTGGTGTGCCCCCCCACCCCTCCTCCCCTTTCCCAGCTCTCCCCTCCACTGCAGGGTGTTCACAAGCCTACAGTACTGGAGATGCCGGATTCTTGCCTGGGTTTAAGCTTGTGCCAACAGCCTAAGGAAACGCAGCAGGTTCATAGTCTGAGAATTCCAGTTTAATATGGGGATCTGGGGGCTGATGAAACCACAAGATGCTCAGCTGTGTTACCCAAAATCTGAGTCAGAGGGCATTTATAAGCCAGCTACCAAGCAGCAGCAACTGTCTCCTCCTCCTTCCCCCCCTGCCCCCACACCCTCCCACTGTGCCATCAGATGTACACCTCACACACACCACTCTCGGCTTTTCAGCAGGGCACTGCAGTGGCTCCAGACTGTCACGTTATCCCTCACGTGCAGTCCTGGCCATCCCAGACAGCGCTCCCAGCCTCCTCTTCCACATCCTGTGCAACTCAGTAGCCTGTGACCAAGCAAAGCCCAGGCAAAGTTCTACCATCAGCTGGGTACCCTACACAACACACAAGCTGCTGCCACCACTGGAGATGGGACTACTACCCTTTGCACAACAGGAATTAGGGAATGTGACACTCCCAAATGACACAGAGGGCCAGGATGAGAACAGAGAACCTCAATCTATACCTGCTGGCAATGTGTTGCCTTCATCCCTCCAATTGCAGCCTCCTCCATAGCCCTTCATCAGAGCAGCACCAGCCAGGACTGTTGTTTCTGCTCCCCAGTAGTACTAGCACAAGCTGTAGTGCCAATTCAGTCACTATCAAGCACCTGTAACAGCATAGAATACTCCAAAAGCAACACACCGCATCTTTCAGCAGGGCATTGCACTGCACTAACTCTTATAGTCTAGTTTTCAGAGTTCTGGATTTGGGCAAGCCCTAAAAACATTTTTAATGCAGCTGTAGAGAGGAGAGGATGAAGGCACATTGCTCAGACAACTCAGTTCCCACAGCAACCATAGCTTGCCTGTATGAATATGTAGACTCTCTATATTTATGAAAATGCACAAGTGCTCTGCTCCAGCCCAGAGCCTTAGCAGTAGGAGACCACATTCTCTTTAGAGACCAGGGTCTGGCCAACTTTCATGCAATCTTCAAAATCGATTCCCATCAAGCTTCATCTTCTGAGAAGCACAGATACAAGATAGACAGCGGAACTCACATCCCACCCAGAGTCCCTCATCCAAAATCTCTGATGAAACACACCACTGGAGAAGTAAGAAAAGCAGGGAACAAAACTGTCAGCAACAAAAGCAATCACTCCACAGCATCCAGCCACATTTTCCTTAGCTAGCTGCATTTCTCAGGAAATTAATTGAACCCAATCAGACTAAGTTCAAGACACCTTTGTTTCAGCCTACACTAGAGACATGCTCCCTGAAACTCAGTTCCAGGTGTACTGCTGAAGCACAGTAGAATTTCCTCATAATCAGTTTTTAACTGGTCTTTTTCCCCTCCTGAAGAAAAAAGTCTTCCCCTTCAACACTCAGCCACACTCACAGATGGCCATGGGCCATCTAGGAAAAACACCAACTTAAATAGAATTTAGAAGTATTTCTGGAATAGTTGTTTTCCAATTCAGAGCCTGGAAATTCCTTACAAAGGAGTCAGTTGTAATTGACAAAACTAATATGATACCAGGGCAGGAAGAATTAATTTCCTACAAAAATTCAACTTAAGAGTCACAGCCTCAAATTATTTTCAAAGTAAATTTCTACCAAATTGGAAATAGTTTCACTTTGCAAGCTGACACAGCCCAGCCCAGATGCTTCACTGTATACTTTTCCAAGCCCCAAGAATGACCATAAGTATCTCTCTAACCTGAATTTTTCTCTGGAGCTGCCACTGGAAGCCAACCATCCTGGCAGAGGGAGCCACAATGGGCTGGGCTCATGCCCAAGCATCTGGGAGAGACTGAGCTCCCTCCTCCCAAGCCGGTTGGTTTTGATTTCAACAGCATCACGAGAAGCAAATCCTCAGAAAAATGCTCCGAATAGTTGTTTTCCAGGTGACACCCTCCTGTCTGTCCAGGAGATCCCTGGAGCCAGGGAACACTTCAGCAAAACACAGGTTGGACAGCTTTCCAAAGTACCACCAAGATGGAAATCTGCATTTCTCAGACTTCAAGTGGTAGCACTGCATTTAAGACATTCCAAAGGCTTCTTAAAGGTGAGCATCTCCACTCAGTTCAGCTCTTAACCTGCCCGGAGAGCTCACAGAAGCTGCAGTCCCAGCCAATTGTCCCCATGAAGAGGTATAGGTGACCCTTTTCTCTCTAATTTAGGAAGCCCTTCCACAAAGGAGGCCACCAAGTATGCAACTCAAAGGTAAGCAAAAACTAAGCTCTGCTCACTGACAGAACCAGGCTCACCTTTGTGGACCAAGGCTGACCAAATCCAGGTAAGCAAGAGGAAAGGCAAACAGTTCTGCAGCCTTCAGAACGCGAAGAGAAAGGCAGCTCACAACAGAAGCATTCCTCTACCTCTCATACCTCTCTACACCTCCAGCTGTAAAAGCTGGGAATTGCATCCCTGAAAATTAAGCTTCAAGTAAATTTTGAACACAAAACGAACCTCAATTGAAAGGAAAAAAACTGGCTTACCCTCTAAGGTACACTCAGGATCATCGGGTATTTAGGAAAGCTGGTTCGGCATAAACCTACTAGTTATACAAGAGGTTTTTCCATCTTCCTTGCCATCTGAAGAATTCCTCAAGTGGAGATGTTTCCTGCTGCACCACTTGTTTCACAGCCAGAGTAAAGAGTTTGCCTTATTCCATCAACCACAGCCACTTGAACCGAATTTAAGAAACTAAGGGAAAGAGCACTGCAGATCTGCCTTGGTGCTCTACTTCACTCTTTCAAGAGGAGTGAGAGCCTATCCCAAGACTGCAGCACCAAGACCTGAACAACAGAGCACAATATATTGGGAAAAATCCTCCATATCTTTTAACCTATCATTCAATTTGCAGCCACTGCAGAGTGCAACAGCTCTAGGCCAAATCCCTGCTCTCTGCAGGACACAACACTCAGATCAGCTTCCAGGTACAGACAAAAGCCTATTTAACTAGAGCTACTTTAAGGTACAGAAAAAGACTACAGCCATGTAAAGCAAAGACCTGTTAATGTGACATTTTGTTCCCCAATTCAAGTCCACACACAGCAGGAGAGCACCCAGTTCTCTGGGTGTGTTTCCTTATGGCTGCAGGGCAGTGAAGAACAAACAAGCTTACATTATATTCCTGAAGAGGACTTTTTGGGTGGCTAGACAAGTCATAAATTGACTGCAATTGAGAGCAAACAGGAAGCCGATTTAGACATCAGCTAGTCTGGGTTTGCATTTGTCCTCCAGTTTTCCTTAAATAAAGCAGCCACTAAGAATCATTAGGACCTGATAGGCCACAACCAACAGCCTCTGCACTGAACTTGTCACCTTCAGCCACTCCCTTCCACAGGAAGTCATTTAAGCATCTCCCATTTCTTCACAACGTGGATTGTCAATTTCTAGCAAAATAATGGCTGCATTGTCTCTGTTAAATGAGCAGAGCTTAACAAAAGGGAAATCAATGCTGCTGGGACAGCTGGGGGTACCTACAATCCTTTTAAATTCAGTTTTAAGCCAGCATTGCCTTTAGTACAAGCCAGTCAGCTTAGTCAAGTGAATAAATAAGTATACAAAGGCTAAAAAGAGAACTTTATTTGCTGTTTAACTTGAGCTGAACAGGGCGATTATTTCAAACGCTGGTTTGTTGCCTTTTTTTAACTTAAACTGGTAGTAGCCCCTTCTACCCAGCAAGGCCCAGTTTTTAAGTCTGGCAAATCAACCACCCTCAGGTACTGGCTTTTCTCCCTTTTGTATTCAGATCAGCAATGAACATGCATATCAGCCTTAAATTCGGGAGTGAACAACATTCCCCGTGAAGCAGTTGCTCAAGGACAGACTGAACTCCAGCAGCACCGGCAGGAGTCACGCTGCTGGGAAATGTTGACTCCTGCCTCAATCAAGGCCACTTTCTCTCTTGCACTCGGAACACCTCAGTATAAGCCACTGCAGCCACACATCTGCACTTGCACACAGACTTGCTGAGGAAGTTTTGCCTTCCTAGAGACAGGACTGAAGCGTGCTGAAGTGTTATGAAGCACCAAACAACCATGACCCAGAAGCCACCAGACAGGCTCTACAATGACAGCTTTCACCACACTGCTGCACTGCACCCTTAGGTTTGGGCTAGTGATCTAAGCCTACTGCCTGCAGAGCTCCTGGAGCAAGCTCCTAGGAGCCACCACAGCAGTGGTCAGGCTAGCCAGTCCCAATAGCTTGGATCATTCTGACAAGGCAACCATAGTCACCAAGGATTATCATTAACTGCAAACTGATCTCTAGAGATATTTAACATTAGGTATAACGAACTGAATCTCCAGTAGCAGTGCTCCCTGCCACGCAGCTCTGCCCAGATCTCCAACTGTGTCACAGCCAGCACTGCTGAATAAGCTGCATCTCTCACACTGCTCGGGCTGCTGCCGCCTGATCTCCTCAGCACCACCTCACTGCACACCTCATCTCATCGCGCCAAATAAGGTGTCTCCACACGTGTCTCTCCAATAGCCTTAGTGAAGGGTCACAAACTTCTGCCATCTCCTTTCCACTACGTGTAATCCTCTTAATACTTACTGAAAGGGGCTTCTTACAAGTCCCATCCAGATAAAAATAGTCTGACCTGAAGAAGACAATTGAAAATCTTAAGAACACAAATAGATTAAAGTACAAGTTTTTCCCTTGCTGGAATAAAATCTCTTCCTCAAGCCCACTAACAAAAGAGCTTAAGTTGTAAAGAGACAGTACCTTCATTCCTTATAGCTACTGCCACTACTCCATTAGGGGAAGATCTCCAGGCTCATCAAGACTGCCAGACCTACCAGTTTCATGGTAATTCAGCCTACAATAACACAATAGCCCACTAAGTGCAATACCCGAGTTGTTCCTGCATCCTTTAAAAGCACCAGAGACTCGTTAATCCTCCAGGAGTGATTTAACACAAGTGACAAGGCACCACAGGAGACAGAGGTCTTCCTGATGGTCACCCACTGAAAGCAAGACACTGATCCTGCAGAACCTTTCTCTGCTAACCCAGAGGCACAGCAAACGACTCCAACAGCCTCCTTTAGGCTCCAAACCACGTGCTCAACACAGTCAGTTGCCCCCAATGCTATCTTCCCAAATGTTAGTTATCAGCTGCCCAGCCTTACAGACACAGGGCATCAATTTCTGAAAAAGAATGGCACAACACGGGCCAAGTTTCAAGCACAGAAGTGCCACCCTGCTTGCTGATCATAGTTATCCTGCTCTTGCTAACTGCACCAGTTTGTTGGTTTTTTTTCCAATGGAGAAGATGCTCATCAGCAACACATTAAAAAGAGCAAGCAGCTCACACTTTCCTGAACCAGAGATAGAAGGAATCTTGTGGAATCACTCGGTGGAGGCCTTCATTACCTACCCAGAGGTAATGAATCAGTACAAGGAATTGTAACTCTACAAGGAAACTGGTAACTGAGCTGCCAATGTACTGGGCAGATGCTGACTCATCCGCATATCAGTTACCACTGAAAACAGCTGGCCTGTCCATAGTAGCTCAGGTTGTACTCTTGGTACAGCCCAGAAGCACCTTCTAAAAAAAAAAAAAAGAAAAGAAAATCACATGCTTCCAATAGCTGAAAGGAAGCCACTAGGAAAAAAAACTTAGAATGCCCTTTGGTCACCCCACAGCAAAAATAATGTTTGCTAGAAGAAGCCTCCCTTTTCTACATGCAAGTCCTACCACACTTGCCCTGCAAGAGGTCTTCCATAGAAGACACTCAGTGATAGCCTGAAACACAAATAGCCTTACATCACTGAAGGGAAAGCCACCTAGTTTCTAACCAAGGCACCAATCTCTCTCAGCAGCTCCATACAAGGAAAGGACCTCTGCTCCCAAAACCCATAAGAAATCCCAGAGTAACTGAAGACCAAACAGAGGTTTCTACACAGCAGGTTCATTTCACTGCTGGGTGAATAGTTCATTCCCTCAGAAGAGCTTTACAAGTCTCTAGAAGACAAGGCTACAAATTTAAGTCAACATGCCAGCTCTATACTTAGAACCAAGCCTAGAACTAACTCACATCCTCAGAGCAGGATGAAATTGCTCTGGCAGGCTATTTCCTTTATCAACTAAGTTAACTTTGGCAAGTAAGCTGAAACTTAATCAGGAAACATTCCCATTCCAAACTATAAACTGGCTATGAAGGGCTACAACAAAGATTTCAACAACACAGCCAGAAATAACTCTTTCATGAGCTCACTGTAAGGAGCTAAGGGAAAAATACCTGGGTTTATTTCTCCATTACAGTTTCAGTGCATCAAGATCAGATAGGACACCAAGTATCACCATGCCAAGAGACAAAAATATCTAGATAGCTCAGAACAACAGCAAGGCTCTAAAAATGCACCACTAAGCACACCACTGACCTGAATTAGTTAATATTCACTACTCAACTGCTCAGGGATAGCCAGTGTATCTTCCAATACCGTTTTACCAGGCACGTTTCAAACAACACTGGCTTCAGATCCACACCTCCTAGTGAGCCATTCACTCCCTCTGGCATTTCTGCAGCGCCAGCAGGGAATCACATGGCCAGGTCAGCCCGGGGTCCACAGCACTAAGCCCTCCAAATACCCAGGAGATTAAGCTGCACTGGAAGTCATCTGGTAGCAGTCATTTTGCTAGCCCAAAACAAAGTTGCACCGTGAAAGCATCACACACACCCAGGGGATGCTCATGCACCCATTTGCAGGTTGGTTTTTTTTTTAACAGCCATTTGATTAAAACTCAGATTATCCACAAGCACTAAAATTGTCTCTAAACGACTGCAATGCAAACCCCACCTACAGTAGCTCCCAAGGTCACCAGCTGGTAAGGTTTCTCCTTTTACTTCCCACTTTGTTTTGGGTCAAGTCCAGAGGGTCAGTTTGTTTCCAATAATGGCCGTAGTGTTTATTGACCCTATAATTCAGAGGCTGGAGGAGCAGTAACCATCTCTTTCAAGTGCCCAAATCCTTGGCACAAATATCACTGCACAGAAGAGTGCTGGCAAGAAGAACATCAGGCAGGTACATTTACTGGCAGATCTCACCTACTGTAGAGGGACAAAAGAACATCCTTCACTACATAAAAATAAGGTTGGACCCAGCACTCTTTGCTTTGGCACAGAGCCTTCTGGTCTGAGGCAGATCAAGTGCAACACAGCAGAATATGCCCACACTCTCCTCAGCCTGCAGGAAGCAAAGCTTTCAGCACTGGTTTCATAATTCAAAACTTGCTTTGCAAGAAAGCGTTTTCCTACGTGTCCTGCTTTGGCATGCTCTTCAATACATGATTAAGTGACCTGTAGCAAAGTCCTTTTGCATTTTTAATATATGTAGGAGAATCAGCCATACTGATTGCTGCCTACAAGAGAGGCCAACTGTTAAGGAGTCCAATGCAACCACCTATAGCAGAAGTTGGCAGGTCAGGCAACAAGAACTCACATCCTGCCCACGTGATGATCCACAGAACCTCAGGGAGCTTAAATAACCCTTCTTCCCAGGCACATCCACACTGCCACTGCAGAACCAAATGAAGCCTCTGGTAGTAAACCCGCATTAATGCAAACTCCTAAGCAGCTCTCTGCTCACAAGCATTGCCCAACAGCCACATCAGCAACGGTTACCACCACCACATGCTTGCTAGGTCCTATTGAACAACTGCCTGCCTTCTGCCAGCCCAGATCCTCAAGCCTGCCTCAAACCCAGCCAAATACGTCACCTGGCAGGATGTCACGTTTGCTTTTGGTGACAGGTGTGGTGCAGACTCCACTGAAATCCAAAGAGTTGTCCAACATGGCGTTTATTTGGCGGAATATACCTGCATTGCTGCAAGTAGAAAGTGCAGGGACATCTGAGCTATCCCAGCAGTCTTGCACGCTGTTCCCAGTATCTTCTTTCTGGAAAAGAGAAGCAGCATTAATGTCAAGTAGGCTAGTACTCACCGTCCAGCTTTCAACACATCGTGGAAAGTCTGGATTGCCTCCAACACTCATATTAGCTTTAGCTCCAGATTTTAGCAACACTCAAGCACAATTCCTGGCATTCAAGAAACAGTTAAGCAGACAGATCAGCAGTTTGCCAGCACAGCACATACCATCAGGAATGCCCCACTTGCAAATAGGTACCAGCTCACCACAGGTAGGATGAGCTTTAGACCCAAGGAACAAAAACCAGCATGGCTGTTAACACAAGCTCTCTGCTGCTTTGCTGCTTTTCTCCAGCTTTTCCTCACATCATTAAAGCAGAGACCTGGTTAACAAGGAAACAAGTACCTTCTTAACAAAATCAGCCTCCAAACACTGGGGGTAACTCATGGTCAAGACAGACACCATGAGAAACCACAGTAGTTCCTCCTGTGTGCAAAAGAAATGAGCAAGGCTCAGTTCACTGCTCATATTGGAGAGGTGCAAATATCCTGGGATGGCCCAGATCAGCAGCCACATCAGAAAATAGGCTTGCAGAATAAAACGTGGCTTCCCAACTAATCAAGCATAACCCCAAATCCTGGGGTTTCCCTTGGTAAGACAAGGGAAGTAACCCCTAACTAGCTCCACTTTAGCAGAACCCTCCACAGGCACCGATATCTATTAGTATCAAGGTTTTGGGACCTTACTACACAAGCCAGGGTTCTTGTAAAACTTCCTCCCCTCAAAAGGAGAAAATTAAACTTCTGTTTCCTCACACCAGTCCACAGAATTGGCTGGAGCAGCAGCTTCCCCCAGGTCTGCTCACACACTGTTGCCACATCCAGGTTTGTTTCTGTGCAGCTGCACAGCATTTCAAGCCTCTGCTGATCTAGAAGCTGTTCAGCTTCACCCATAACTAGCATTATTGGACACTGTATGGCAGCTCTTCCTGCCACCCAAAAGCCACTGCAGCAGAACTCCACTGATGAGCGAGTGATATTGCTATCAATCAGAGCCCATATTAAAGAGGAAAGTAGGAAGGCACAACTTTGCCAGTCTTGGCCTCCGGAGGAGAATCCTCATCATTAAGCAAATTGAGTTAGAGCCAAATCAGGGATCTGAACTGCAGCGTGGCTGGCAAACAAGCCCCTGCTACTCCAAGACACAAAGAAACCTATAGTTCTAAATTGGGCCATTTGTACTTGTCAAGGAGATACTTAGCATATCTACCTTTTGGATGGGTTCCTGCAAGAGTTTAGGCTCCGAGTTATCCTACATTTCTCCCCCTGCTTTACCCAGTAGCAAACCTGAAGCACTGAGTTTTTACTTTCAAATAATCCCTCACTGATCTTCACAATGTGTGGTCTCTAGCAAAAGGCAGGACTAAACTGAATTTTATGCGGACCTAGGAATTTTATTTCAGTCCAAGTATAGGACTTGCATCCCCCCGCCCTATCATTATGAGCAGTTTTACTACCATAATGCATCATTCAATAATTTTCTCCACACAGGAGAGCTTCCTCTCACCAGCCATTTAGCTATAACGCAATGGAAAGCCTGTGCCGGAAGCAACAATAATTGTTGCTAAATTGTCAACTCGCACGATGGCTGCAGGCAGGATTCAAACAATTGATCCAAGTTCTCAGCCCATTTAAGACTATTCAGCATCTACTCAGCACCGGGGTCCAGGAAATTTTGTCTACTGAAAGGCTCTGCCCACCCCAAGATAAGGTCCTAGGGCTCTGCCTACATAATGCAGGAGAACTTACAAGCCAAGAGTAACACAAGTAGGGCTGAAAGCATGCTTCAGGCAAGAGAAAGCTTGCATTGCTTGTTCCAAGTTACCTTTAAAAAAAGCAGCAGAGAAGCACAGAGACTCAATTTAGAAAAGCATTACCAGTCATCTTTAATAAAAAGTGCTATATCAGTCTGCTTTGGCACAAGTATGAAACTCCATATTCTACTCCTGTTACTGCTCAAGAACCACTTACAGCACAAGGCAAAGCTTTTTCCCCTCAGTCTGTCCCAGCAAGAGAAAAATAAACACAAAGGTGCAAACCAAATGCTTGACCCGTTCATTTAGCATTTTGATGCTTCCCACAACTGGCAGCACCAGTCCTGCTACAAACAAGAATGGAAATCAGTACACACAGCCAAGCAATTCCACACAAATTCCTTCCACTTATACAGCTTCTAACCTTAAGACTGTCAAGCATATGCTAGAGATACTGTAATCATCCAGGACATGAAACACAGCATCCAAACCTTTGTAGAAGGTGGCTTATGTTTTTACCTACCCCAGTAAAGACCACCCTCCTCCCTAAACCCCTAGAAGAAACTCCATTGTTGCCAAATCATTCAGCAGCCTGGAGAGCCCAGAGGAAATAGCTTGCAAGCATGTAGCTGGTAAATACACCCAGATCCTTCAGTTTCAGACTTAATACCAAAGCACAGGGAAATGCTATGCCTGAGGCTGCATCCTCCAGAACATGCTTCACTCTCAAACCCTCAAGCCAAGACAAGCAAAGGAGCACTCCAGCCCAACCAGGATTAACTTCTAGCTCTCCATATTGAAGGATTTTGCAATAGTTAAACTCACGCTGTCTGTCCAGGCTTCTCTGTGAGTCCTCCTGCACAGCAGTAACTGCAGTTTTTGCCCAGGCTCAGCAGCGTTGATGACCTGCTTTCACCATGTCACCATGCCAGAAGCACTGGTGGGTCCTCCTTCCACGGATTCAGCAATAACCCAACACGTTGTGTGTGCCACCAGGGTCAAAACAGCTGCTGTTTTCTTCTAGTCCTGCTCACTACAGCACAACAATGCAATCCAGGAGAGGAGACGCTTTTATCAGTGGGGGTCAGTGGATGAACAAGTCAAAGCAAAGCCTGTTCCAGCTGATAGCATTTAAAGGCATCAAGAGTCAAACACCACTGCCTGAAGCCTGGTAAGTCTCCATTTAAAAGCTGAGAGTTTCTAAGGACACTCCCAATTTAGAAACAAAAGAGAAAGGCAATTTGGTTCCCTGTAGTAGGCCTACAGGGGATAGGGCAAAGAATTTAAAAGCCTCAGGTTAAATTACTATGGGAAATCTGTGACACAGACCCAAGAAGCATCACAGCAAGGTGAAACTGAGACAGGAATACAGTCCATCATATCATGGAACAGCTAAACCCCTGACTCATGTCCATGCATGAAAATGTGCTCCTCCTAGTCTCAAGGAAGGCACAGTCAGGCTCCAGGCATCAAGCACTCCAAGCAAAACACCCTAGAGAGAGAAAACTAAGGGTGGTCAGGGTTGATTTGAAACAGGGAAGAATATTCTCCACTCCCTTGGAGTAACAGAAATACAACCAACAAGCCTTACCACCATGATGGAGCTCTTGTTTGCTGGGTCTATGTCAAGAAATCATCAGCCAAAGCACAGCAGCTGTTAAATCTCCTTCTAAAACAAGCCCCACAGCTGCAGCCTGTGGCTCTACCTGCAGGAGGTCCTGCTCCAGAGACACATACAATCCACAGCAGCTCATTTGGTGGAACAAGCTACACCTGTGCAGCAAAGCCACCAAATATGTCCAAAGTAAGAAGAAACGAAGGCACTTCTACAGCCTTGAGGCAGACATGCCTCTATGAAACTTACACATAATGAAGTCCCAGGGCTAGGTAGAACCTGCGGCATCACAACAGCCCTGGCACAAGATTACACTATCCTAATCCTTAGGGAAGTCATTAATTGCAACTCGGCTACTGGCATGACCACAATGTGCATTAGCTCTTGGGGGCACTTCAGAGCAGCCAAGGCTCATCCACCTCAGCTACAACTCAACCTTCACTTCTCAAGCCCTGCAGAAATCCCACCGTGGCAGCACCCTGGTGGTGCCAAAAAGGATTATCTGAGCTGTAGCTACAGCTAAGGTGGCCCTCATTCCTGAGACAATATTTGAGGTGCTGTTAAAATATCAGTCTCAACATAATCATGCCAATGTGACTCCACACTTCCACCAAAAGCAATTCAAAACGTTGCCCCCCAGCAACACAAATCAAGCACAGTATGTGTGCAGTTGTTCCTACACACACTCAATTTGGCCCAAATAGCATTAGGTCAGGATGAGTCAAGTCTCTCATCCTCAGCAAGGCTGAGCTTAAGCAGCTCTCATTTGATGGAGAAGGATCTTTACCACACCTGGCTGAAATTAAGACTGAAAGGGATTTTGATGGTCCTCTCTTGCATAAGGGCATTGATGCTGGAACATCACTAGTCATGCCAAAACACCTGTTTTTTCCCCTGATGAGGCATCTACTTTTTGATATCTTTGGGAGGGGAACAAGATGCTTTGAAGCTATTAACCGAGCAGCTCTGGAAACGGCAATATCACAACTGCCCATTTCAGTATATCTAAGGAGGATAAGGTTTTAATCAGTTTTTGGAGATTGCTCCAGTTATGATAAACTGCAGCAGAGCAACAGGAATCCCAAAACTCCTCCCAGCAATACAGCTCCTGTCCTCTGCACAGCTCTGCAGCTGCCAGCACACACCAGGAGCTTATCACCAAAGCAGCCACACAACAAGTACTAATTGCTTTTAGCTGGGGAGTAGGTAGTACTGGAAAAAAAAAAAAAAGATAAAAAAAAGACAAAATAACATACTCTCCAGAAGACTGGTTGCCTCTGCTGATACAGGATTAAGGATGCAGCCACCCGGTTTAAGGGAGAACCAACCCTTTTGCTTAAAAGGCATCTGTATTTTACAAGCTATAACGAAGAGCTTCCCATTGAAACTCACGTCACCATCATTAACCACAACTCTCCCAACCCCTACCCCATCCCTCAAGTAAATAATATAACCTGGGATGAGAGCGAAACTGGGAGCACTGGTTTGGACTGGACATCGATGAAAGTCCCTCAGCAGCGAGGCCCGGTCTCGGGGGTGTGTGCCCGCCCCAGCTCGGGTACCCCCCGAAGCCGGGCTCCGCTGAGGAAAGAGGGAGGGACCCCCTGGAAGGGGGGAATCCCACTGAGATTTGCTGAGTAAAGGAGGAATTGTAACGCCATGTAGAAAGAGCGGGAAATCACCTCAGAGCGGTCCCCCCCTCCTCCTTTCTTCCCTCCCTCACCTACCGCCGGCAACGTGTGAAACCACGTGACACAGAGAGGCAGCCTTAAAGGGGCCGCCTCCAGCAACCACATGTCCCCTCCCTTTTTCCCGTCCTCTCACCGGCGACAAAGCCATACGGGCGGACTAGGCGGGTCCCGGAGAAAAGGGGAAAGTGAAGGATCAGCAGGTAACACCGCTGTGCCCCCCGCCGGGTTTTTATGGGCCGCCGCCCCGCCGGGATTTGAGTGGGGGGAGGAGGGAGAAGGGGCGGTGGCTGAGGGGAGGAGTGGCTTCGCGCATGCGCACAGCGCATCCCCAATTACACCACTCAGTCCGCTTCGGTCGCGCGCGGCGCTTCCCGCCCTTTGAGGTGGCGCTTGACGACGCCGGGCGGAGGCCGCGGCCTGTCCTCATGGCGGGCGGCGGTGCCTTCCCTGAGGGTGAATGGCACCCCCCGAAGGGATGAAGCGGGGCAGTGGGGTGGTGGTGGTGGTGGCGGCGGCAGCGGCAGATTCGCCGCCTTCGACCTTCCCCCCCGTGTGTGAGGCAGCACTGAGCTCCGTCTGTAGAAATGAAGGTTTTCCCCGCCGGAATACCCAGCTTTTCCTCACCTGTCATAAAAGTGGTTTTACCCCGTCTCCTATTCAGGCGCTGGGGGAAATGGGAGGTCCCTCCTCATCCTCTGTACAGCAGGTCGGCCTGGAGGCGGTTTTGGGCGCAGGCCTTGCTGCGCGGCCTCTACGCATCCTCTCCGATCCTGGACCTGGCTCCCCAAGCCGATGGTCCTTTGGGACAGGAGAATCCGGGTTTTCCTAAATCCCACCCAACTGGGAGGAGAGATCTCGCTGAAAAATTTCTTCCCCTTCCTCACGCCCTCTCGGCTCCTCAAGTTGGTAAATGAAAAGCTTCCGCAGGAGTCTCTCCAGTGAACCGAAGAACGGATTCAGCCCTGACCTTGGAGCTATTTCTGCGCTCCCTGCACTAGCAATTCTGCTTTGAGTAAATACCGGAAACCAGGTCGCCTCAGATCCCTGTTCGGAATCAAACACTTCCCCAACGCCTCCTGCTCTCTGCCAAGTACCAGTGGATTTTGCCCGGGGGCCCTGTAGGTCAGTATCAGGTTTTCTCCCAAAGCCAGAGGCCCCATGATTCAAGTGCCACCCCCATTGGACTGGTATGTTCCCTGTTGCCTAAAGGATGCCTGGTCCCTCGATGTTCCCACAGCAGCCCAAGGCTGAGTCAGCCTGGTGTGGGGATGGACAGTTTGGGGCTGATCCAGCCGCTGTGCACACAGAGCAGAGGAGGGGAAGTGAAGCAGGTTCAAGAAGAGCTTTATTAGGACATGACATCCTGACCATAATAAATAGGGGTTACAGTGAGAGATGGTGGTGAAGGGCTGGAGCATGGAGCTGCCACCAATCTTTTAAATAGGGTTTCACCCAGCATCCCATCCACCCCATTCCACTCTTTCCTCCTAATGGAATAACCTGGCAGAAATGGGGGCAGGGAGTGTTTTGGGGAGCAGTGTGGGGCAGAGGGGAGTGGGAGGACAAGGCTGTGGGTACGGCATGGCCCACTCCTCACTGCGTCAGGGCCTGGACAATGTCCTTCACCAGCATGGTGCCTATAACCATCTTCTCGCTGTTGACAGTCAGCTGGGCCATGGCACCTTCCCGTCGCTCCAGGGTGATGAGCACCAGGCTCCCGCTTGTCACTGTCTTTGCTGCAAACCTGCCACCAGCAAACACAGGGCTTCAGGGTGAGCTGTCACCCTCCTGTCCCCCAGGATGCTCTGGGGGGGACTGGAGAGGCATCTGCCACCAATGGCCACCATCACGAGTGGGTTCACGCAGGCTCTCCTTGTCCTAAAGAAAGCCCTGAGTGTCTCCACTGAGATTCTCTGATGGGACCAGAGAGGTGACAATGCCTGCCTGGTTCTGGTGAGGTGGTCAAGCTACCTGTACTCATTGTCAGCACCGCAGGGCACACGGCCCACGTTGGCAGCTGAAGTCACTTGCTGGACGATGGCGTGGTCACTTCGGCATTTCTCAGGCAGCACCAGCTTCTCAGTGATCTCGCTCATCCCAGTCAGCTTCCCTGGAGTGGGCAGCAGAGGCACCTGCCTATCTCTGGCCACCCATGCAGTGGCTGTGTCCCTATCAGGCCCTGTACTGCTCTCCTCAAAACAAACACCTCCAGATACTAGCTTCCCCATCCATGTGCCCAACATCATCTTGAACAGGCTGCCTTGTTTGTAGAGATTCTGGAAAATCCTCCTGTAGCCCTTCCTGGGCACATCCCTGCCTGATGGCAGCAGGCATATCCCTGGGGACAGGGTTCTCTGGTCCCTGGCAGTGCTGACACCAGGTGCTGCAGGGCACTACACACCCTACATTCAGCACAGGTCTGCATCCAGTGGGCCAAGGCAGAGATGCTGCTGCTCCAGGAGCACAGAGCTCCTGAGCTAGAGTGTCCCCATCACTCACCAGACATGGTGCCAAGGATGGCACAAGCCCTCCATGCTGCATGGGGCCCCAGCAGGGCCATCCTGGCACCAATGTGGTCACCCCAGGCTGCAGGGTGCAGGAGATGGGGCCGAGGGGAGCAAAGCTAGTCTAGGGGCCTGCCGAGTGGCCACTTACCCTTGTTCAGCCATGCAAGGTGCTCTAGGGCCATAACAAGAGCGGCAAAGGGGACAAAATGAGGGGTAAGCATAGACAGTGGATGTCCACAGGTCTCCCTGTCCCCATCCCCGTCCCCACTCACCCTGCTCCTTCTTGAATTCATTCTCGCTCATGAAGACTGGGGCCATGAGCTCCCCCACGGGTGGCTGGATGGAGACGTAGAAGTGGCGTGTGTGTGTGCTGAGGAAATAGGAGGGTGAGGAGGGCACACACTCAAAAAGTCTCCTCCTCCGAGTCATGCTTCCCATCCCTGCCCTGGGTAGGGGGTGGCTGCAGGGAAACTGAGGCACAAAGAGCCTCAGAAATAGAAGCCAGCAGGCTGGGCCTGGGGCTACTGCCACCTCCTTGTGCCCTGCAGAGAGTCTGGTGCGTGGCCTGCTGTCCCCAGACCACTCCCTACCTATCCTGATATTCCTCCTTCCCTGTAGGGATCCCAGTGCTTATCCTGTTATCCCTTGCCTTCCAGAAAGATCTACTGTCTCCTGGGGCCTCTTCTGCAGTCCTACATTGTTGTCTGGCTGTCACCAGGACCCTGGAGCACCCCATAGCCTGTCTGGTTGTCCTCTGGGGCACCTCATACCTGGTCCTGCTGTCCCCTGGGACACATCATAGCCCATCCTGTTGTCCCCAGTCATACCTTATATCCTGTCTGTCCCCTGTCCCCTGCTGCCCTGGAGGGATGCTGATGCCCATGCCATTTTCCACAGTTCCTGGAGCACCCATGCCACGCCCTGTTGTCTCTCATCCCTGGAGCACCCCAAAATGTTCCCATCCCCAGGGACACCCATCCCACCTTGCCAAATGCTCACCACAGCTGGAAGTTGGCTGCCTGGGTGGAGTCACAGAAATCGATGCCCATCACCACACTGGCCACATCCCCAGGAGCCAGGGACTCTGAAACCACAGGACTGCCATCATGTCCCACATCCTCTCCACCAGCCAATCCCTATCCTCCCCCAGCAGTGTTGCATCTGTGTCACACAGTGCCACACCATACCGATCTCAGGGAACTCCTGAATCCGCATGCCGGAGAGCACCTTGGGCTCGCTGACCCGCACGCTCTTCACCTCAGCATCAGTATTGTTGGAGATCTGGATCTGGACTGCCACCATGTGGGGGTCCCCTGGGAAGGGCCGGCGGCTGAAGCAGTACTCGACCGAGAGCCCCTCGCCTGCCATGCGGTGCAGCAGCTCGTAGCTCTTCACTGCGCCAAAAGCTGGGCTCATCAGCTGTGAGGGACCAAGGGACCTGCATGGGCTGCTGGCCCCCACGGGTGGCAGGGATCACCAGACATCACTGGAAAGGATGTTGGGGACACTTACGGTGGGTGCCAAGGTGGTGTCGGTGAGTGTGAGGCCCTCCAGGTCGGTCACCAGGCTGGTGGAGACGATGCTGCTGGAGGGGGCAGGCTGGGGAGGAGGGGGGGCAACTGCCAAGATAGAGGAAGGACCGAGTTAGAGAGCTCTGATAAGCCACAGCCCCATGGGAATGTCTTGGTGGCACAGCCCTGTGATGAGAGCCCCATGGGACCGCCCAGGTAGCACAGCCCTAGGGGACAGCACCGTGGAGACAATCCCATTGTCACTGCTCCAGCAAGAATAGCCCCCTGTCCCACAGCCATCTTCTGGAGACAAGAACCACTCACTCCAGTGGTCCCCATCTGAGCTCAGCAGCCCCCAAAAGGACCTATGGGACAGGGCAGGGTGCCTGTGCCTCAGTTTCTCCATTTCTATCAAAATGGCCATCCTGCCTGCCCCTGGCAGCCACTCACAGTCATCCAGGTCAAGCAGGGAGATCTCCTTGGGGCCAGCCTTGCTGCTGGGGGGCTGCAAAGGGAGAGAGAGATGGGAAAGATGGGTGAATGGGGGGCTGGGGATTCCCACACTGCCCTTCCCGAGCCCGTTCTGGCCCTCACCGCCTTCCTCTGCTTAGCATCTGCCTCAGAGCCTGAGTCAGAGCCCGAGGAGCTGCTCTCAGAGGCACTGGCCTCCTCCGATGAGGTCTCAGCCTGGTTCTTCCGCCCCTGTGATGCCTTCTTTTTCTTGGCCTTCTTTGTCCTTTCTTCCTCCTCCTCTTCCTCACTGGGACTGCGGAGAGAACCTAGCTCAGGGAGGGGTTGGGATAGGGTTTGGCCGGGGAGGGCCCCACTTTCCCAAAGGATACCTGCCCGCACTCCCTGGGGCTGCCTTCCGGGGGCCTTCCTTCTCTTTTCTCTTCATCTTTTTCTCCTCCTCTTCCTTGTCTTCCGACTGCTCCCCACTGCCTTCCTCTTCCTCTTCTTCCTCCTCACTGCCAGAGCTGGAGCTGCTGGAGCTGCTGCTGCTGCTCTCCTCACTGGCAGACTCAGGCTCTGTAGGGGACTTGGCTCAGCCCTGCTGTTGAGTCCCCACAGCTGCCTGCTGTCTCCCACCCCATCTCTCCGCTCTCCCACTACATCCCACTTGCATCCCCAGCATCTGCTGTTGCATCCTTACTGCATCCCACTGCCTTCCTGCATCCTCCTGCTACATCCTCACATCCTCGCACTGTCTCCCTCTACTGCCTCCCACAGCATCCCCATATCTTCCTACTGCATGCTGCTGTCCCCACCACTCAGGTCCCCACCACATCCCATCACATCCCCACTGCCAGGGATGTCCCTACTACCACGTCCCTTGCCTGATGTCCCACCATGGCATCCCTTGCTCCCTGCCCCACTGTGGTGCCATTTGTCCCATGTCCTACCATGGCAACACCTGCCTGATGCCCCATTGTGGTGGTTACTGTCCCATGCTCCTCAGTGGTGGCACCTGCCTGATGTCCCTGCCACAGTGATCTCTGCCCAATGCCCCACCACAGCATCTCCTGCCCCACACCCTGCTGTGTCATCTGGTGCTCACCGCTGTCCGCTGACTCCGTGGGCCCTGATTCACCCTCAGAGTCAGAGTAGAAAGGTTTCTCTACCTTCTCCTTCCGCTTCTCTCGGCTGGTGCACTTGGTCCACTCAGGAACCTGCTGGCACAGAGTTGATAGTTCATGGCTTGTGCTCATGGATGGTTGGAGGGCCAAAGAGCAGCCCTCACCTCTATCTTGTCCCCAGGTGGGTGTGTGGGCACCACAGAGGGGACACGAGGCAGCTGAGCAGAACCTGGGCACCTTTTGAGGCTCTCCCAAGACCTTGAGGCGTCTCCATCTTGCCCCTCTAGCATGCACCCCAGCACCCCACAGTGTTCCACACACCTCCACGTTCCTCACAGAGGGGTCGGGAGCCTCATCTGGCCAGTCAGGCAGCTCCTGGTAGCCCACAGCCTTGGCATTGAGGAGGTGGGACAGGGAACCCAACTGGAAATGGTCTCGATCTACAGCAGGGTGAGAGGTGGCAGCAGCTCGGGGACAGCTGTGCAGCACAATAATAGCTCTATGTCCCCATGCCCATGTCATCAAGAGTGGGTACCTTTGAAGGAGGACTCCAAGATGGGAGCAGGTTTTTGAGCCAGGAAGAGCTTCTTGGCATACTTGTTGAGGGCCCCACTCTTCTCAGTGGGCACGATGAGTTGGCGGATGAAGCGAGCCCGGTCGCGGATGTCGTAATTCTGGTCATATTTGGCCAAGTTGAGGACGTATTGGGTCAGCAGCTTGCTCTGCACCAGGGAACATGCTCAGGGCCAGCCTCTCCCTCCTCACAAGGGAAACTGAGGCATGCCATGGGGCTGCATCCCTGATACCTGCTTAGAGTTGGTCAGGTAAAGCTTTGCAGCCAGATTGATGACCTGTAGCTTTACAATGTCCTCCTCGTTGGTGAAGGACTTGGCCATCTTGCGCAGCACATCGGGTGCAATCTTGGGAACATGCTCACAGTACTCACCAATGAGCCACAGGATGCTGGCCCGGGCCATTGGCACCTGTAAAATGGCCCCAGACATGTGGCACCACTGCTGCTCCCTGGATCTTGCAGACTTTGCAATGCCCCAGCTCACCTGGATGTTGTCAGTGAGCTTGGCCATGTGCTTGATGATCTCACTGTGCTGGGCTGGCTGCATCTGCAGCAGCTTTTTGATGACCACCACAGATTCAGCCACTACCAGCTCTGGGGACAGAGACGCAACCTTAGTGGGACCCTGCCCTGAGAGAGATGGAGCCCCCCGTTTCACACCCAGACCACTCACCATCTCGATTGGAGAGGAGCTGGACCAGGCCATTAAGGCAGGTGTCCCGCACCTTCCCGATGTTGGTGGCACAGCGCCCAATGGCTTGGATAGTGGCTGCCACAAAGTCCTTGTCCATGCTGCGGATGTAGGTCTGTGCAGGCATGGGAGATACACACAACATAGAATCATAGAATCATAGAATAGTTTGGGTTGGAAGGGACCTTAAAGATCATCGAGTTCCAACCCCCCTGCCATAGGCAGGGACACCTCCCACTAGACCAGGCTGCCCAGTGCCCTGTCCAGCCTAGTCTTGAACACCTCCAGAGATGGGGCATCCACCACCTCCCTGGGCAATCTGTTCCAGTATTTCACCACCCTCACTGATGGCATGTCACGACATGCCAACGTTGGGCATCCCCCATGTGGCAGTCACATGTTGTGGGTCTTTGGAACCACCCATGGGGTTGATACTGCTTCAGCCCACTCCAGAGTGGGGTTCTCCACTGTCCCCTCCATCGTGATGCTTTGTCATTCAGAACCATGTCAGAATGGCATCATGGTGGCCATGGCATACCTGGAACTCTCGCAGGATGGTGGAGATGTTGGTCTCATTGGCCAGGTTGGTGAGGACCTCCAGCTGTGGGAAGACAGAAGAGATGGGCAGCGTGCAGGCACAGTGCTGGAGCATTTGGTTCCTTGCTGTCCAGGACAGCTTTCTACAGGAAAGGTGCCATGAAGCCCCAAAGCCACGGATGATGGCTCCTGACAAGCACAACCAGCTCACCTTGAGAATCTTGATCTGCGTGGGATCTGTGGAGCGGATGTAGAAGCTTTTCAGGTAGGGTTCAAACATCCCCTGTGTGTAGAACACGCAGATTCAGTACCATCCCTTTCCCCTCATCACCAGGGCCACCCACAGGCAGCTGGCCTTAGAAAGTGGCTGCTGGCCAGCCCTCACTCCTCTCCAGAGTCAACAGAGCCAACTATTACCACACCAAATCCAAGACTCACCCGCCGTTTGATGGACATGGTGGCAACATTCTGAAGCACAACATACTGAACCTCACTGTGGGGACAAAGAGCGTACTACCATTAGTAAGGCAGGGTCAGATGCCCCTGGCACATAGAATTATAGAATCATAGAATAGTTTGGGTTGGAAGGGACCTTAAAGATCATCCGAGTTCCAGACAGTGCAGGATCTACCACCAGGCTGGTGGCATTATGTTGCTGTTTCTCCATTTCTAGACTGGACTGGACCAGGCCAAAAACCCCTAATTTTTTGTCATTTTAATCCCATGTCCCCACAGGAATGGACTTTTTGGGCCTCCCCATGGGTTCTACCAGTGGGGGATGCCAGGGTAAGGGGACCCCTACAGCCCATATGCAGCAGACCTGTGACTCCGTAGGAGCCGCACCAGTGCCTTGGCAATGACGCCGACCTCTGCCTTGGGTGCCAGGTGGAAGTAGAGCTGTGCCACAGCCATCACCACCTGTGGGGAGACACCCATACATCATCCAGTGAGCACGGTGACACTAGACATGGATATGATTCTGTGTCCCCAGGAGAAGCCCAGCCCAGCCCTGGGGACACCCAGCCTCCTCAGACACCCCAGTTAGCTAGCTGGGCCAGGGTGATGGACGACATCACTAGTAGCCACCATGGATGGAGCAGGGGACTCACTGCAGCATTGCGGCTCTGCAGCAGGGGTTTGGTGTTGCGCAGGAGCAAGCGGTGGTCAGGGTCCATGACGTAGGGCTTGCGTTTGGCTAGTGAGGCTGCCTCTGCTTTGGCATCCTTGGTGTCCTCCTCCTCAGAGCCATAGAATGCTTTCTCGGCACTTTCCTCCAGCAAAGACTCCTGCCCGGAGGTGAGACACCTTGCAATCCCAACAGTACCCTCCTTGACCGCTCCTCCCTCATCCAAAACATGTTCCCCATGGCAACTCAAGGCTTCTGGGATAGCCCAAAGCTCCCACACTTACATTCTGGTTGGGGCTGAGGAACTGGGTGCGTGCATAGCGGGTCAGCATGTTGATGATGACCACCTGCCCCCACTCCTCCACGTCGATGAGCAGGTTGCAGAGCTTGCGGTAGTTCTTGTGGATGAGGTCAATGCGCTCTGGGCAGACTTCTTCAAATGCCATCACCACACTGCCAGCCACCAGCTTGGGAGGGAAAGCCTAGAGTGACTCACTGGGATGATGGTGGGAGGGTGGTGGTGGTGATGGTCACTTCTCTATGAGGTTGCATTCTTGTGAGGCTGTTGGATTACAGGGCATGGTGGCATCCCCATGAGGATGTTGGGTTGGCAGGGACAATGGCTTCCTCATGGAGATGCCAGCTTCATGGAGATGGTGGCATTCCCATGAAGATCCTGGCTTACTGGGGATAGCAGGATCCCTACAAACATCCCTCTGTAAGGATGGCTGGATCCCCTGGAGGATGCCAGTTTGGTGGAGATGCCTGCATTCCCACAGGGATGCTGGATTCATGAGGGCAGTGGCATCTCCATGAGATGGTGGCTTGTGGAGACAGAAGCATCACTGCATAGATTTCCATTCTGCATGGATGGCTGCATCTCCATAAGGACACCAGTTTGGTAGGGACATCTGCAGCTCTGTGAGAGCACTGGATCAGCAGAGATGGGGAAGTCAGGGGCAAGGGAGATTTAACGCCTTGCTCACCGTGGTCTTGTCTGCCAGCAGCTTCTCAATCACTTCAATGAGCTGGTCCTTCTGGTCTGAGTCAAGGCTGTGAGGGAAGAGAAGGTCAGGTGTTGATGGACTAGACTTTCTCACCATTCCTTCTGTCAGCACCAGGCAGCTGAGATCCCAGCATTGCCAAGGACTCCCAAAGTCAACCCCCCCATTACCTGTAGAGCTTTGGAATAGCGTGGGCAGCTGTCTTGCGCACATATGGGGACATGTCCGAGGCTGCCTCTTTGATGGCCAGCATCATGATGGGCACGATGATGGGCACACGGATGCTGGAGAGGACCCGTAGGGCACTGGCACGGATCAGCTGGTTGGGGTCCTGCAGGGACATGTGGGGGGGGAGGCTTGCAGCATGGTGTTGAGGGGGTCGTTGTCCACCAGACTGCCTCCAGGGTCCCCCAACCAACCCACCTTGAGTCCTCGCTGGAAGGTGGAGATGGAGAGGAGGGCCAGATCCTGCTGCTCCTCTGCATAGCGCACCAGGTAGACATAGACCAGCTTCTTCACCTGTGGGGTAAAGATGGTAGGGTCACCTCAGAGCTCCCCAAAATCCAGTCCAGTCCATCTCAAAAACCCTCCTGCAGGTGCTGGGGACACCCATGGCTGTCTCCAGGACTGCCCAAGACCTTCCTCACCTCAATGTTCTTGCAAGCAACATTTTTCACCACAGCTGGGAAGAGGTCAGAGGCATTTTTTCCCCGGGCAATCATCTAGGGAGTAAAGGAGCAATGTGACATGGGGCAGCCAGCTTGGCACCTGTGGTGTGCTCACCAGTGGCACCAACACCCACCGCCACAATCCTCTTCATGGCCTCCAGCTTGAGTGAATCCTTGTTGCTATCCAGCATCTCCTTGAGGTCATCATGCCTGCACCATGCCAAAGGGGGGAAAAAAAAAGTTTTCCAGTTTTAGTCCTTCTTTTTTGCTCCCAGTCTGCCACCAGCCTAGCAATCTGACCCTTCCCCATGCAATATTTATGGAGACAGGAGTTGGGTTACAGCCAGGTGAAAGAGGAGCTGGAGAGACCAACATCGTGCTGGGTCCCTGTTCTGTTCCCCATCCCAAAAGCTGGGACAAGGACTGTGTGCTAGCCCAGCTGTGGCTGTCACCCCAGGATGTCCCCAGATCTTGTCCCAGCAAGCAGACACCATCCCAGCCACGCATCAGATCCACTTGCATGGATGTCCCTTGTCTCCTCATGGCCACAGTGGTATAGATGTGCAGAGCCTGTCCCCATCTGCCTCCCTGGCTGGGGAAAACACCACCATACTTCTATAAGACTGGCTGCCACTACACTCCAGGGTAACTATCTAAGGGGTAACTATCTCCCATCACATCAGAGAGACCTGCAAGGCCAGAGCAACTGAGGGTGGCATCCATGGGATGATGCCCAGTCAGAGCCATCATCACTGGATGGGGTCCAAGGGGATTTCCTTGGAGGGGTCTTACCGCGGTGGTGGCCCAGTGTCGCTGGCCACTGCAGGCTCAGTGCTGGCGAGTGGCCGCAGCTCGTCGGCTCGCAGGGCGCTGTAGCAGGCAGGCTGTCCAGGCTCAGTGCCCAGCACTGGGCTTGTCACCTCCTCGGCTGCGTCACCACCCACCGGTGGTTTTGGCTGCCCTGCCGGTAGCTGCCGTAGCAGCTTCTGCACTGGTGGCAGGGACAGCATGGCTTCGGCTAGGGGTAGTGGCCCTGAGGATGGTGGTGGGGCTTTATCCTGCTCTAACTACCTGCACCACCAGTTGGAACCTGACGCTGGGGCTGGTGTTGGGTTGCAACTACAATCCAGATGCCCCGCCTGGCAGATAAAGCTACCTTGTGATGTCCCCTCCCAGGAACCATCCCTCCTGCAGCTATGGCATAGGGACATTGCTGCAAGCTCCTCCCCTGGCAGTTCAAATGGCTCAGTCCTGGCCAGGAACCCAACACTGTGATGAGACATCCACCTGGGTGGTGAAAGTGGCACAGTGGGACACCTGTGGGTGGGGTGACAGGATGGGACACCTGTGAGTATCACACCTCAGTAGCTGGGTGGCGTTTATCTTGCCCTATGCAACAGGCCCAGCTCACAGGGAGAGTGACAGATCTGCTGTGGCCACAGGGAAATGGGCTCTGGGGAAGGGTAGCACATAGCTCACGGGATCAGGCTTGGAAAGACACTGCTAGAGTGGGGGACACTGACAGATCACGACACAGCCAGGCAGGGGTACACTGCTGGAAGGGATGCCATCCAGAGGGACCTTGACAGGCTTGAGAGATGGGCCCAAGCCAACCTCATGAAGTTCAACAAGACCAAGTGCAAGGTCCTGCACCTGGGTGGAAGCAATTCCAAGCACAGACACAGGCTGGGTGGAGAGTGGCTTGAGTGCAGCTC
>VZTY01002591.1:0-20904 GCA_013400935.1 Turnix velox | reverse complement strand
TGGTCAAAGGGCTGGAGCAACTGCCCTATGAAGACAGGCTGAAGGAGTTGGGGTTGTTCAGCCTGGAGAAGAGAAGGCTCAGGGGAGACCTCATAGTAACTTATCAGTACCTGAGGGGGTCCTACAGAAAGGCAGGGGAAGGACTTTTAAATATTATATCGGATGGGAGGACCAGAAACAATGGATGTAAATTGGGAGGGGGATAGATTTAGACTTGACATAAGAAATAAATTCTTTACAGTGAGGATGGTGAGACAGTGGAACAGGTTGCCCAGAGAGACTGTGGATGCCCCCTCTCTGGAGGTGTTCAAGACCAGGCTGGACAAGGCACTGAGCAGCCTGATCTAGTGGGAGGTGTCCCTGCCTATGGCAGGGGGGGTGGAACTCTATGATCTTTAAGGTCCCTTCCAGCCCAAACTATTCTCTGATTCTATGATTCTATGAAATGTGACACATGACAAGGTATTTTGCTGAATCCTGCACACAGCCTGAAATGGTTTCTGTGCAGGTCTTTCTGCTGCTTGTTTGCCCTAACCTCGATCAGTTGTCTAGATGCTAAACAAATGAGATGATAATTAGCATAGCAACATCAGAGGAAGTTGATTTTCTCTCTGTAATAAGAGTGATGATAATTAAACATGCATGACCTCTCTGGATTGAATAGGAATCAATTACAATTAAGGCTTGTTGGTTTGTTTTTTTTCTCTTGTTGGGATTTTTCAGAGGAAGCGAGAACAATCTCCCAAATCCTAATGAGCAGAAATTAGGCCAATTTGTGCCCTCAGTATTAAAAAATGAAAATGTGAAGAGATTCTTCTGGGATGGAATATTTAATGGTTCCTCCCTCATCCTGGCCCAGCCTCATGTATGTGTCTGTTTTGATGAAGTTTTTCATTTGGAAAATAATAAAGTTTCAAACTTTTCAGCTGTTTCTAACCCTGCTCAGCAAAACTTGGATCAAATATGTGTAAATGCTTCCAGAGCATCCAGGGAGGTGTATTCCATAGGCACTGTGGCCAACAGGGTGCATAAATTAGTTTTATAACACATTTTAATTTCCTATGCATGAATGAACACCGCAGTGGAGCAGTTTATTTTAAAGGGGGATGATTTATTAAAGGCAAATTACAGAGAGATGAAACAAAAAGGGTGTTAAAGTTGGCAGCTCATGGTTGGTGTCACAGAAAGGAGCTGGTGATGGACCCTCAACCCCTTAGAGGGCTTCTCTGGAGTGCAGGTGGAAGAGCTTGAGGTTGAATTCCTGCTTTTTTTTTTTTTGGCCACTTTTAAAAATATAATTTCTATGATGCTGTAGCAGTAACAGACAAACTTGCCTGAGGCTTTTGGGTTGGATTTTGAAGAGCTGGATGAAATCTGATGGGCAGCAAGGTGCAGCTTGGTTCAGTTTAGGGAATTGACCTGAAAAATGGGGAACCAAAGCCTGTGTAGCCCCAGCTCAGTGTTTGGAGTTTTGGGATATGCTTCCCATCCCTTTGGTTAGAGCTCTATCAGATGAGAGGGTAAATTTATCACATGAGGAGGTTGGAAACACAATGCATTAACTGCTGCTATGGTGGGGTTACATGTGCTGGCCAGGGGAGCTTTGCTTTTCCCTTTGTGATGCTTTGGTTGAGTGTCCTGAACAAGAAGACAGTCAACAAATTTGCTTTGGGATAATGTTGTATGAGGCTCGTCAGAGTTGGGTTAATGGTTGGACTCGATGGTCCCTTCCAACCTAGATGATTATGATCTAATAATGTTGTCCTTTGGTCATCTTTCCCCTTTTCCCAGGAAGAAAAAAAATAAAAGGAAATCTCACTGAGTCCAGCACAGAATGAAAACAAGTGCTAAAGTCTTTGTTTTTTCTCCTTTCAAATGAGTTTTGTTTCCCATCTTTCCCCAGTTAATTGTTAAGATGGAGTGTGTAGTTGTGTGTGTTGATGATGAGAAGTAGCTTCTCCCTTGAACTGTTTTGGGTTTGTCAGTTGACTGCACTGGTGATGAGGATGGTTTCTTGTATTTGATCTTACCTGATAAAAAACCAAAATACAATGTCATTGCTGCATGGGTAGCAGTCCTTACCATGCCATAAGCCCTGTGCTGTCTTGCTTGAGTACATATGATGCGTGACAAAACAGTGTGGTGGCTTTTGCTTTATCATAACTGTTAGATGTTTTCCAAGTGAGTTTTTTCCATTTGTCACTAGCATCATCTGTGAGTGTGGAGAACTGTCCCTGAGGACAGCTGTAAGATTCATCTCTGATAGCATCAGAGAAATAACATATCACAGCAGAGCAAATGCTGGTTTTATTTCAGTTTCATCTCATCCCAACTTTGTCTCATTTAAGCTTCATTTCTGCAAGATGGAGCAATTGCAGCTGAACACAATGGGTGTCAGGGAGCTCCAGGGAGTGAGAAGGTCTCCTCTCAGCCTCCTTTTCTCAAAGCTGAACACCCTCAGCTCCTCCTCATGAGACCTGTGCTCCAGACCCTTCAGCCACTCCATTGCCCTTCTCTGTATCTGCTTCAGCCCCTCAGTGTCCTTTTTGTAGTAAGAGGCTCAAAACTTGACACAGTGTTTGATCTTTGCTGATCTTTTCTTGGCCACCTTGGCTCAGGTTTTCCTAGCTCTCTGCCCTTTGTAAGGTGGAGTTCTCAGTGGTGTGTGTGGAAGGAGGATTTATCTATGAAGCAGCTCCTCCATCAGTCCTTATGGAATCGGCATTTGGTCCAGCCCATCCTCAGGCATGGGACAGGGCTGGTCTCATAGCAAGGGAAAAGCTTCCTTTGGTTACATGTCTTGGGACAGCTCAGCAGGCAAATATTGTGAGTTGTAAGTGCTTTGTTGGGAGAAGGAATCATAGAATGGTTTGGGTTGGAAGGGACATTCAAGATCATCTAGTTCCAGCCACCCTGCCATGGGCAGGGACACCTCCCACTACATCAGGCTGCTCAATGCCTCATCCAGCCTGGCCTTAAACACCTCCAGGGATAGAGGGAACATCCACAACCTCTCTGGGCAACCTCTTCCAGTGTCTCACCACCCTCACAGGAAAGAACTTCTTTCTTATCTCCAGCCTAAATCTCCCCTCTTCCAATTTGCATCCATTTCTCCTAGTCCTGCCATCCTGGACCCTATTACAAAGTCTTACCCCAGCTTTTCTGTAGGTCCTCTTCAGGTATTGAGAAGCTACCATGAGGTCCCCCCTTCTCCAGGCTGAACAACCCCAACTCCTTCAGCCTGTCCTCAGAAGGGAGGTGCTCCAGCCCTCTCATCATCTTTGTGGCCTCCTCTGGACCCGCTCCAACAGCTCAATGTCCTTCTTCTGTTGAGGGCTCCAGAACTGGACACAGTAACTCCACTTGGGGTTCTCACCAGAGCTGAGTAGAGGGGTAAAATCACCTCCCTTGACCTGCTGGTCACACTTCTCTTGATGCAGCCCAGGACTGAGTTGGCTTCTGAGCTTCAATCTCACACTGTGCATTTAAAGTGGGTTTTTATAAAACATAATAAAATTCTGTAGTGCTGAGGGCCACATTGGGCTGGGGGCAGCAGCATGATTAAATGAAGAGTTTAACTTTGGGGCCACTTAGTGTTCATTAGGTCAAATCTTAGAAGTTCTCTTTTTTTGCCTCTTAATTGCTCTACTGAGGCTAGCATCAAAATGGCAGGATGCAAGTGAGTGCTGCTGCCCAAGAAGATGCTATTATAATTAGAGTAGTTCCTGAACCTCATCCAAACTTACAATGTAGTATCAATTCAGGTTAAATTGGCAAACTGAGCAGAAAATTGCTGTTTGGTGTTTTGAGTGGTTTTTTGCATCTTAACGTTATGTGGTACTGGATCATTACGTACTGATGGGAGATGCCAGCACAGAGATGCAAGTAATGACACTGGGATGGAAGGGAAGGCTACAGTGAGAGAAATTTAATTTCTTATGCAGTTTTATGAAATAAAGTCAACTCAGGTACACCCTTGTTCAGGTTAAATATAATGATCTGTGCCTGCACCCGTGCTCTGCCAGGAATGCCTTCTGCCAGGTTTAGGAGAGCAAGGGGAGAGTTACCATGGAAATACAGCCAATGTCAGACTTGTGGCTCCTTGCAAATGGCTCGTCTGTCATGGCTCATTTTCCAGAAGAAGCAGAGAAGCCTGAGAATTTTTAAAAAAAAAATCATCTTTAAATGTTTGCAGCGAGACATGTCTTGGGTACTGCACAGGGATGGCTCAGTAGGCAAATATTGAGAGTTGTAAGTGCTTTATTGGGAGAAGGAATCATAGAATGGTTTGGGTTGGAATTAACCTTGAAGATCATCTAGTTTCAACCCCCTGCCATAGGCAGGGACACCTCCCACTACACCAGGTTGCTCAGTGCCTCATCCAGCCTGGCCTTAAACACCTCTCTGGGGCATCCACAACCTCCCTGGGCAATCTCTTCCAGTGTCTCACCACCCTCACCATAAGGAATTTCTTTCTTATATCTAGCCTGAACTTCCAAAAGTACAGCTGTAACAGAGCTTTGCTGCCTAATTTGTTCTCCCTCCTCCTGATGCCTGCTCTCCTGGCCTTGTCCTGGCATGGGACAACAAACCTCTGGTGACCTGGCCAGTCTTCATCCTTCCTCTTGGGAAAACTGGCTCCAGTGCAGGGCATCAAGCTTTCTGTTGATTTGATCCATTCAAATCTTTATCATCTCAATTTCTTTCCACTCTCTTGTCTCTGCTCATACTATCTTATAGAATCATAGAATAGTTTAGGTTGGAAGTGATCTTCAAGATCATTAGTTCCAACCCCCCTGCCATAGGCAGGGACACCTCCCCCTAGACCAGGTTGCTCAATGTCCTCTTGTTCTTTTCCAGCCTGTGAAGGAGCCCTCACACATCTGTGGCAGATTTTGTGTAAAGACAGGAGTATCTTTCAGTGGGGGAAATGTCCCTTCTCCTTTCCAAGTTGCTCTTGGGCTGCCAAATGGTCCAGAGTTATTGTTTGATCTAATCCCTTAATTGAGAATTAAGTTGCTCAATGTTGTGTGAACTAACACATCGCTTATTTTAAAATTGGATGCAACACTCAAGGGTATCTTCTCTTATTTTTCTGATTTTTTGGGGGGAATGAGTTCTTTGCTATGCAAAAATAAATGAGGCTGCTCTGCAAACAGCTTGGGTCTTTATAGCATCTCTTCAAGTAATTATGGTGTAATTCAGGCTTCTGAAATAAGAAGGGAACAATAAATAATTAACCTGCCTTTATTGTGTTGAAATCTCTATGTGTTTTTGTGCAGTCAGATTTGCCCCAGTGGGTAAATAGGGTAAATGCCTGTTGGAGTGTTCACTGTAGGAATGACACAAGAGTCAGAGGGTTGGATGCCAGAATCCATGAGGCTTCTCCAACTCTGGACTTATCTGTCTGGCACCTGTACTTGTGTTAAATATCTCTGTCTCTGGTGTCAGAGTTCCTCTGGGGTAGGGCTGTAACAGCCCCACTGTGGCTGGGCTTCATCTATGTTGCCAAAAGCAGCCTGTGGGATGTACACTGAAGTTGTGGCAAGTGGTAGATCATAGAATCATACAATGGTTTGGGTTGGAAGGGATCTTAAAGATCATCTAGGTTCAACACCCCTGCCATGGGCAGGGACACCTCCCACTACACCAGGTTGCTCAATGCCTCATCCAGCCTGGCCTTAAACACCTCCAGAGAGGGGGCATCCACAGCCTCTCTGGGCACCCTCTTCCAGTGTTTCACCACCCTCACCCTAAATAATTTCTTTCTTATATCCATCCTGAATCTCCCCTCCTCCAATTTACATTTATTATAGACATAGTGCTTAAAGATGTGGTTTATGGATGGTTCTTGTCAGAGTTGGGTTGGTGGTTTGACTCAATGGTCCAAAAGATCCCTCCCAGGCTGGCCATTCTGTGATTCTCTGAAGTGTTCTAAAGACTAATCTGTTCTGCAGCTAAATGTAGAGAAGCAAAAGAGCTGATTTGTTCTTTAGGAGGTGTCCCTGCCCATGGAAGGGGGTTGGAACTAGATGGTTTTTAATGTCTCTTCCATCCCAAACCATTCTGTGATTCTTTAGTTTGGTATAGAAGACAACACCATTGATGTGTGGAAATGTACACTGAGCTGCCAACATGGGATAAATGGGTTTGTTTTATTGAAACCTGAGTAAATTCTCACTTGTGTGATATCATGTGCATAGGTCTCCAGACAGTGTTTTTGATAGCAATGGACAAACCATACTGTCAAGAGAAAAGGTGGTTTGTACCCTGTGGCCCTGAAGTGTTGCAGAAGTTCATGCAGAAAGAAAAATGTACATCTTCCCCCCTTGCCCCACCACGTTTTACTTCAAGCAGCTTGTCCACATCAGCATGTTGTGGTGAAAAGTGAGCAAAATCAGAATGCAAATCTTTGTTTCCTCAACTGTAGCAATGATTCTCTCATTTTTGTCAGCTTTAAGGATTGTTGCCTTTCTGCCAGATCCCACCTGGATGGGAGGGGGTGGGCAGATAGCCCAGAGCTACTTCCCAGCTCTGGTTTATGTTCTAAAGCTTGATGATGCTCCTTAAAATTAAGTGTCATTTCTCTTTTCCTGATGATCTATTTCCTTTAGCAGCAAAGAAAGGCTGCAGAAGAAAATTGAGTAGAGTTTCTACTGAATTCAAAAACACTGGAGTGATAAATACTCTTCTGAGTAAACCTCCTTGTAGTCACAAATCAATTAATCTTTCCCCCCACCCTCTTGTGCTCCATCCAGAGGATTTACTTTTTTTCATTGAGCTTTTCCTAGCTAGCACAGGCTGCCTAATTCTTCACCTGGATAAATAACTAGTGGCATTTTTATTCCACAGCAAACTGGTATTATCTTTCTCACTGTGTACAAGCAAATGGGAAAACAACATTTTGTCTATTTATTTCCCCCAGAAGCAGCCTCTTGTGATTCGTGGCTTAGAATAAAAAAAATGAGTTGAGGGGTTGGCTCTGGGGACCAACACACTTGGCCTCTCATGCCAGGGCATGGTGGCCCTGTGTGTGTGTCCTTTGGTTTGCCATTGTTAGAATCATAGAATAGTTTGGGTTGGAAGGGACCTTAAAGATCATCGAGTTCCAACCTCCCTGCCATAGGCAGGGACACCTCCCACAAGATCATGTTGCTCAGTGCCTTGTCCACCGCAGTGTCTTAAACATCTCTAGGGAGGGGCCATCCACAGCCACTCTGGGCAACCTCATCCAATGTCTCACCACCCTCACAGGAAAATAGAAAATGATCAATATATAATGATAAATGATAAATATATAATGATCAGCAAAATATGAAGGGTAGGTGGCAAGAGGATGGTACCAGACTCTTCTCAGTGGTGCCCAGTGGTAGGACAAGAGGTAACAGGCAGAAACTAAGAACATGGAGAAGTCCATTTCAACATGAGCGTTTGCTGTGAGGGTAGCAGAGCCCTGACACAGGCTGCTCAGAAAGAGAGGTGGAATCTTTGTCTCTGGAGACATTCCTAGCCCACCTGGACATGTTCCTGTGCAGCCTTCTCCAGGTGACTCTGCTCTGCCAGGGTTTGGACTGGGTGATCTCCAGAGAGCCCCTTCAACACCAGCTGTTATGTGATTCTGTGGTGAGGCTGGATGAGGCATTGAGCAACCTGGTCTAGTGGGAGGTGTCCCTGCCCATGGCAGGGGGGTTGGAACTAGATGATCTTGAAGGTCCCTTCCAACCCAATCCATCATGTGATTTTTGTTTCCAGGACTGTCCTGCTAGTCAGAGGCAACTTGAATCTTCCTCTGCTTGGAGATGATGGTAGCTCAGTAATGAACTCAGCAGAGCCACGTGTGGGTTCAGCAGCCCCGGGGTGAGCAGTGGGATGTGCAGGCTGACCTTGGGGCAGGGACAGACTTGGACACACATGTCCTTGTGATGAACTGTGGAGCCACACATTGTGTGACAGAAGCTCTTTCTTCAGGCTTCTGCTCTTCTTGAAGTGAGTTAAAAATAAAGTCTGACAGAAGAGGAGGATGCACAGGAGGGCCATGGCCCTGTGAGCCTCCTGCATTGCCCTGGTGATACCTGGTGTTGCAACACATCATCAGAGCTGCTTCTGCTTTTTAGGCCAATCTGGAGCAAGTCAGATGGTGACTTGCTGACTGCACAGGTTTGGATTTCTGGAGGAAGGGCTGGGAAGTAGGGCAGAGCTTACCTTGAGTCTAATAAGGTAATTGGAGTGTGAGAATTGCTGCGTGTCCCCTGGCTTTTGCCCTATGTTGGGTCACTGCACTCTCCTGTACAAGAAAACTTCTAGAGTTTTCTCTCTGCTGAGCCTTTGCTCTTTCTCCCTTCCCTCTCCCCACATGGGCATTATGTGATGTGGACTCTAACAGATGTGCCTTTGCTCCCTGCAGAGTATAGGAGAGAAATAGGGAGAGATAGTCTGTAGTGCTGTATTTCAGACTAAGCTTTAAAAATTAATGGTCTTCTATATAGAATCATAGATTGCTTTGGGTTGGAAGGGACCTTAAAGATCATCTAGTTCCAACCCCCCTGTCATGGGCAGGGACACCTCCTAACAGACCAGGTTGCTCAATGCCTCATCCAGCCTGGCCTTAAACACCTCCAGGGAGGGGACATCCAAAACCATTTTGGGCAATCTACGTGACCCAGCTTAATTCTAGGTGTGAACACGTGTTACTGAACAGCTTCATTGTCTCTATGGGATGAATTTTTCAGCTCTTTCTTATCTAATGGATTAATATTTGGGAGGTGACTTCAGCAAGAGTATTAATAACATCTTCATCCTGCAGCCTAAAAATCATTAATTTGCCCAGAGAGGCTGTGGATGCCCCCTCAGTCCCTGGAGGTGTTTAAGGCCAGGCTGGACGAGGCATTGAGCAACCTGGTGTAGTGGGAGGTGTCCCTGCCCATGGCAGGGGGTTTAGAACTAGATGATCATTAAGGTCTCTTCCAACCCAAACCATTCTGTGATTCTATGATCTTGGTGCCAGATCTTGGGTTTTCCACCACCCATTAGGTAAAACCTAATGCTGTTTGCTTGCTGGCAGAGGTGGCAGGAAGTAGATGGGACTGGAAGAAGGTGAGAAGCTGCTGAGAGGCTGGCTGGGCTACTTTCCTTTCTTGAAGAAGAATTATCCTGCTAGCAGCAGTGTGAGTCAGATAAGCTCAAATTAATTTATGACAACATCAAGTTGTCTCAAAATGACAGTTTAACAACCACAAACATTAGCTACATCAAACATCAAGAGGGAGCCTGTAGCAGATGGTGCATAAAAGCTTCACATTGGCTCTATAAGTAGTTGCAGTTTAATTTACTGATGTCAGTTGCAGGCCTTTATCATCAGCATGTCCAAGTGAACCGTTTTTTGGTCAATGAGATCTAACTCCTCCTTTTTGCCCTGGTTGGAAGGAGAGGTGTTGAGATTTCTGTGCCTTTCATGCCTTTGTTGTTCCATCCTTGACCTGCTGAGACTGTGGTGAATCACAGAATCACAAAATATCAGGGACTGGAAGAGTCCTTAACAGATCATCTAGTCCAATCCATATGGCAGTACTTGCCAGAAAGGTCCCAAGTGAGATTAGGGGTTTATTAGGCGTTTGTCAAATCCCTAGAAGAAGCAATCTATGATACAAAGGCCTTGGAGCCAGAACAGCTGGAGAAGGGTAAATTGTAGGGATTGAAGTGGCACATCCAAGGTCACACATCAAGCTGTAAGGGCAGGAATAGATCCATAGGGCTGTGCCCTGAGGCAAAACACTAATTCACTTCTTCTCAGCACATCCATTTAGAATCATAGAATGGTTTGGGTTGGAAGGGACCTTAAAGATCAGCAAGTTCCAACCTCCCTGCCATAGGCAGGGACACCTCCCACTAGATCAGGCTGCTCAATGCCTCCTCCAGCTTGTATCCACCCCTCCTAGTCCTGCCATCCTGAACCCTATTCCAAAGTCCTACCCCAGCCTTTCTGTAGCCCCCTTCAGGTACTGAAGAGCCATAATGAGATTCCCCCTGAGCACTGTCCTCTCCAGACTGAACAACCTCAACTGTACCTGCCTCCTTTGAACAAAGCTCTTCTGCAAGTTGGTGTCTGTAACACTCTGTCTTGCTCAGTATAGAATCATAGAATAGTTTGGGTTGGAAGGGACCTTAAAGATCAGCAAGTTCCAACCTCCCTGCCATAGGCAGGGACACCTCCCACTAGATCAGGCTGCTCAGTGCCATGTCCAGCCTGTTCTTGAACACCTCCAGAGAGGGGGCATCCCCAGCCTCTCTGGGCAACCTTTTCCAGTGTTTCACCACCCTCACTGTAAAGAATTTCTTTCTTATGTCAAGTCTGAATCTACCCCCTTCCAATTTACATCCATTGTTTCTGGTCCTTCCATCAGAAAAAGGAGACAAAAGAACCTGTGGTGGAGCAGTACCTTGTGTTGGACACCATCCCATGGAAAATCTGCAGAATACCATGCAAGTTCCTAGCACATCCCAGACCACCACCTTGGATGTCCTAAGAGTTGAATGAACCCTAGAGTGATGCAGGTGTTGGACAGTCCTGTGAGTGTCTCAGGGTTGCTGGTGAACGCTGCCTGACCCTCACTGCTGGTGTGACTCACCAGAGAAGTCCCCCCGAGCTGATGGGTGGGTTTGATCCTGCTCTTCATGGCAGGGTGCTGACAGCAGCCAGGCTGAGGAGTTCGGAGCTGCTGAGCCCACTCTGTGTGTACAATTCATGAAGCTTATTTTTGTGACAGTTTGAAGGACGTTCCTGTCACTCCAGAGACAGTTCCCTGGGGCTGTGGTGTTGTGAACTAGGGAGCACAGACATGGTTTTGCAGAGCTAAACCATACCCTGCCCAGCAGGTGCTGGCCAGTCTACTCATCTGGTAGCCATCAGCTGCAGACTTCATTGAAGTGCTCCTGAAAGCCATCTGGGGCAATTGGTGTTTCACACCTTGTGCCCCTGAGGCACCAGAAGAATCTGGTTGTGGAGCAGTGAGATTTTAAGAAGTTGAGGGAAATTTGTATCCATTTCATCCAAATCAAAGGCTGTTGGGACAGCTACGGCTACAGGATGGCTTTGGAAAGAGGGATAATATGACCACTGGCTTCCAAAAATAAAAGAAAAAAAAATCAGGTCTGTCTTTGGGAAGGCTCTGGAATAAATTTCTAATTATTAACAGTAGCATTATGGTGGTACCTGCTCATCAATGATGTGGACTTTGCCCTGTGACTAGTTGTTGGTTGAAGGACAGGCTGAAGGATTTGGGGTTGTTCAGCCTGGAGAAGAGAAGGCTCAGGGGGGGACCTCATAGTAGCTTCTCAATACCTGAATGGGGCTGCAGAAAGGCAGGGGTAGGACTTTTGAATAGGGTCCAGGATGGCAGGACTAGGAGTAATGGCTGCAAATTGGAGAGAGGATGTTCAGGGTGGAGAGAAGAAAGAAGTTCTTCCCTGTGAGGTTGGTGAGACACTGGAAGAGGTTGCCTGGGGAGGGTGTGGATGCCCCCTCAATCCCTGGAGGTGTTTAAGGCCAGGCTGGATGAGGCACTGAGCAAGCTGGTCTAGTGGGAGGTGTCCTTGCCCATGGGAGGAGGGGTTGGAACTAGATGATTTTTAAGATCCCTTCCAACCCAAACCATTCCATGATTCTATGAATGCATCTTTGGGATTTAAGAGTGGCTTTGGAAAAGCTTGGAAGGGTAGGATGAAGAGAGGGTGTGGGATATCTCTGTGGCCATGAGGACAAGGAGCACCTGGGTGGTCTGCCTGTCACTGTTGGGACCTCTTGAACACATGGAGGTCTGAATAAGTCAGATGTAGTGCATTCTATCAGGGCTCAGTCCCAAGTGCCCAAACAGCAGGGAAGAAACCTGCAAGTCTAGATTGCTGCTGATGTATCTTAAAGTATTTTGGTGCAAAAGCTTCCTGCTGCATGGCTGAGAGCAGATAATGGACCAGCTGAGTCACTTCATAGCAATCACACCTTGTTGTTAAGGTTGAACCTCTGCTGTAGCATTAGGGAAGCTAATGGGATTGCAGAGCTATTTTCCTCCTCCCTCCCAGCAGTAAGAGAGAAGAGCAGCTCTGCCTCAAATAGCTGAGCTTCAGGGCTGTAGGCATCCACCTCACCTTTGGGAAATGGGCTTTTGGTTCTGAAGACCTCTAAGCACTGCTGAGCCATTTACCTTTAGCAAAACACTTGAAGGCTTTAGGATGCAATTACTATTCATTGTGAACCAAAACTCTGTGAACTACTGTAAACTGTCATCCACTGTAAATGGAAAGAACATTTACAGAAGACTAACTTCTCTGTAGATGGCTTGTCCCTGCCCCTAAGCAAGAGAGCTGGATCTCTTGGCTTTCTTATGGAGGTAAGACTCCATAAAGAAGTCTTATGGAAAAAAGACGCCAACCTCAAAGTCTTTTTTTTTTTCAAGTGCTGCTGAATATTCATCCTGTGAAAGAAGAGAGGGGGAGATAAATGAGGCAGTGAAATCAAAAATGCAGCTCGACAAGAACAAGGAGAGCTAAACTCTCCCAGCAGTGATGCTGATGGACAGGAGGTGCTGAGGATCCTCCTTACCCACGAGGTTTGGGTCTCTGCATCTGTCTCAGAAAGGCTGCTGATGATCAGCACCTTGCAGGATACAACAAATACCAGCATATTTATCTCATTCCTGTGATTTCAGGAGAAAAATGGATGAGTTTTGAACAATTCACCATATGTTCCACCTTTGGGCATCTCTCCCCCTTGCCATTGGGATTAGAGTGATGGAGCAGGGATGTACCTCAAGCCTGGCTGCCATAATCTTCCTTGCTTGCTCAGCAACTTTGAAACACTAATATTTAATGCAGTGCCTTCCCTTCCCCCCAGACTTTTTCAGCTTCTTGTGCAGTCAGTGTGTTCTTCTCCCTCTCCCCTATGGCAGGCATGATTTTCCATCTATTAGAAACCAAACCTGGGAGATACTTAATGTCTTAAAAAATCATAATAGTGAAATTAGAAACATCCAAATATCAGAAAGGGAGGGAGATTCTACCCAGAGAATAACAAAGAAACCTGTCTGTTATGTGCAGTACTGAGCAGAACCTGGGTGGAACTCTTTGAAGAGTTGTGTATTTAATCACAGTAATTTGGAACATCTGGCTTTGGGAGAAGGATTGAAACAACCTGACTCTATTGTCTTCATAAAGGGCTTACAGGTATGGGAGGCTGTTAGCAGCTGTCTTGGAAGGCTGTTAGAGCTTTCTCTTCCCCAGTCTGAGCTGCCCATAGCTTCTTCTCACCACCTCACAGGGCCTCTGCTGAACTTGCTTTCCTATGGGCATATTCTTCTCTTACTCTCAGACGCCCAACAACAGATGATCTTCCAGATGTGGTCTAATGAGTGCAAAGTGAAGGGGAACAGCACCCTTGTCTAGCAGCTGTTGCTGCAGCAAGCCTGGGTGGCTGTTGGAGTGTGCTCCTGGCTTGTGTTCAGCCTGGTGTCCCCTAGGATGCCTGGGTGCTCCTTAGGTTTCTACCCCTAGCCTGTCTTCATGTAAGGTTCAGGCTGTTCCAGGGCTTGGCATGTGTCTTTGCTGAAGTTCCTCCTCTCCAAGTCCCTCTGAATGGCAATTTGCTGCTGGAGAAACCACCTTGGTGTAAACCAAGCAAGGAGTTTGGAGATGGGCAGTCAGAGATACGTGCCCTTGTGTTTATAGGATCTTCAAGTACTCTATGTGGTGAGGATCTCAGTGCTGCAAGGGTTGTTTTCTACCCACTGGCATGACTGGTCAGCCATCTCCACTCTCCATAGAGACCTCTGGGCTCCTGACCCGCTCGGTCAGAGCCTGTAGCTGGCCATCATTGTGGAGAGGCTTGTTATTGAGGTCATTTCAGTTCCTAGTGAACAATGCCCCAAACTAAAAAGCATCCAAAGGATATTGGATCTGAGATCTGTTCAGTCCTATTATTGTCATCATTGTTGTTCTGTGAAGACACTCCAGTTTAACAAGTCCATCTTACATGCTTCCAACATATGGCCTTGGTAAATGATTGTCCTCTTTATATTCTTGGAGTTTTGTCAAGCATCTGTTCCAAGCAAAACGTGGCATGAAATTTTTGGTGTCACAAGGGCAGTGTTCTGGATGTATTTGTTAAGAAGGCAGATGTGATTTTGAGGTCAAATGTCAGGAGTGAGCAGCTCAGTATAGCTGTGCTGGCTGTTGCCTCTACACTGAACAATCATCCTAGAACAGGAGCTGGTTGCCCAGAATCATGTAATGGTTTGGAAGGAACCTCAATAATATCTAGAAGAATGGGTTTGATGGATGGAGCACTGGCTGGATAAGGAGCTGGTTGAATGGTCGCACTCAAAGAGTTGCAGTCAATGGCTCATTGTCCAAGTGGAAACCAGTGAGGGGTGGTGTTCCTCAAGGATCAGTACTGGGACCAATGCTATTGAACATCTTTGTAGGAGATATGGACAGTGGGATCGAGTGCACCCTCAGCAAGTTTGCAGATGACACCAAGCTGTGTGGTGCAGTTGATTCACCTGAAGGAAGGGATGCCATCCAGAGGGACCTTGACAGGCTTGAGAGGTGGGCCCAAGCCAACCTCATGAAGTTCAACAAGGCCAAGTGCAAGGTCCTGCACCTGGGTCAAAGCAATCCCAAGCACAGACACAGGCTGGGTGGAGAGTGGCTTGAGTGCAACTCTGAAGAGAAAGACTTGGGTGTGTCAGTTGATGACAAACTCAACATGGGGAATATAAGAAAAAACATTTTCACATTGAGGTTGAGAGAAGAGTGGCCCAGGCTGCCCAGAGCGGGTGTGGGGTCTCCTTCTCTGGAGACTTTCAAACTCTGCCTGGACTCTCTGCTGTGTGACCTGATCTGGGTGTTCCTGCTCTGGCAGGGGAATGGGACTCAATGATCTCTGTCCTCATCATCTTTGTGATGCTTTTTTCTTTTTATGACCCACTGTGATGCTGAATGTATTGGTTGTTGGGGCACTGAGGATACTGAGTGGAACCATGCATTTAACAATAGACTGGGACATTAATTGCCTAAACCATGAAGTTATATAAGAACAATAATATTTAATTTAACAAAACCCCCATGTTAGCTTAGTGTCCAGCCTCTGCAGGGGGGTGATGGATGGGTCACATGTGAAAAGCAAGAGTCAGGCCAGCCCAGGGTGCCTGTTTTCCCTCCTGCCTTGTGCTGTGATGCTGGACATAGCATTGATTTGTGCCTGGAGCTCACCATTGGGAACGTGCTGCTGGACCTACCCTCCAGAAATCCTCTATATTCAGCTTTTCTCCGTGCTCTGCAGCAGTGTGTCTTCCAGCATCACTTATATTTCCAGAAACCTTTTCTTTTTGTAATTCCTTGTGGTACCTTCCTGCCTTCCAGCATCTTCTCTGAAAGAAATACCAGGTAAACTATTCCCTGCTGAACCTTTTAATCTTCTGGTTCACCTCACAGTGCTGCACTCGACCTGTTTTGTTGGTATTTTTTTTCCTCTTTTCTTTATAGCTTGGGAGCACAGAACTGAGACTCCAGAATTTGCTGGCAGTTCTTCCATAAAAATATTCCAAGTGTTTTCAAATCCCTTTTCTGGGCACAGGAGATACTGAACAGTGAAGCAAAGGGAAGGCACGAGAGTTGTTCTTGCCATCTGAAGCTTTTAGGTGTATTCTTACAAATGTTACCTACAAAGATATTGTAAATTATATTATCTTTTTACTCTTCTTGGTTGAAGGAAAGAATCTTATCCCACTTCCTTACTCTGATGAAGTTCTGTGTTGAAGTGCATTCTGTGTTTGTATCAATAACAATATCTTTTAAAGATTAAATGGAATGTCTCTAGATGTTTTGGAAACACTGGTTTTCATGGAGGTAACCACCTATCAATGCATAATATTAAGGTCCTTGAGAAAGACAGATACTCCATGTGAAGCTTTTCTGGAAATTTTATTTGTGGTCTGTTTTATCTGAAACCACTTATTGCAGGTCTCAGAGTTGTCTTGACGTGCATCTTGGTTTGAGTTAACTGGGTCTTTGCCCATCCTGGGGCATCCCTCTTAGCAGCCAAGGGCTAGACTGTGTGAATACAGAAACACCCAGATCAGGTCACACAGGAATGTGTCCAGGCAGGTTTTGAATGTCTCCACAGAAGGAGACCCCACACCCTCTCTGGGCAGCCTGTGCCACTCTTCTCTCACCCTCACCCTGAGAAAGTTTTTTCTAGTATTTCTGTGTCACTGTTAAGAACCTGGCTCCATCCTTCTGACTCTTATCCTTTACAGATTTTTAAACATGACTGAGGTCACCCCTCAGTTTCCTCTTATCCAAGCTAAAGAGACCCAGCTCCCTCAGCCTTTCATCTGAAGGGAGATGCTTCAATCCCTTCATCATCTTTTGCTGTTGACTTTGCTAGAAGGTGTTTGTTATGAGTGGATGGAAGGGGAGAAGGGGGGACAGTCATAGGCAGGTGGCTGTGGTCCCACTGCTTGTATTACAGTGGGGAAAACAAACCCAATCTGCCTTCATAACCAGCTGGTTGAGGGATTTGTAGCATGTGTCTGGACCCTGCCTTCTCAGAAAGCCACCAGAGATGGTAGTAGTCTGACCCTCAGTGCTGCTAGTCCACTACAAAGAGGTTTGAATTTATTGGGTTTTTTTATTTTTACATTAAAACCATCATCCTCTTTTAGCCATCTCCAATTTGCCAGCTCTCAGAGCAGTGTCTTGTTGATTGTTTATATTGTGGAAGTGGGTGGCTGAAAAAAAAAATGACAGAAAATTGTGAAGCAGCTGGTGTTTAATTAGTGTGATCCTTATTTAGCTGATTGGCTACACTCTGGGCCCGTGCAGAGGAGGGCTGTTCCATTGATTGTGCTGGAGATTTGCTGGGATTGGGGAACTGAGAGGCTGAATTAGTGTCATATGTTCCTGCCTTAATTAAAACCTGCAGTGGCTACAAGAGGTGGGGCAGAGCTTAGTTCTTTGGCTGTCCTGCCTAAACCCTGAAGATCATGGGATGATTTGGGTTGGAAGGGACCTTCAAGATCATCTAGTTCTAGTGGGACACCTCCCACTACACCAGGTTGCTCAATGCCTCATCTAGCCTGGCCTTAAACAACTCCAGGGAGAGAGGGGACATCCACAACTTCTCTGGGCAACCTCTTCCAGTTTCTCAACACCCTCACAGGAAGGAACTTCTTTCTTCTATCCTGCCTGAATCTCCCCACTTTCAATTTGCATCCATTACTTCTAGTCTTGCCATCCTGGACCCTATTAATAAATCCTACCCCAGCCTTTCCGTAGACACCATTCAGGTATTGATAAGCTACTATGATGGCTAAAGCTCTTCCCCCTACTCAAGCTGACTGCAAAACTCTCCTCTTGAGCTAAGATTTTCAATGCAGTGAGGAAGGAAGGGGTGTGATATAGGGCTGGAGCTAATTCTTGTTGCAGCAGCTCTGCTATAGGGTGCATTTCATATAATCATATAATGGTTTGGTTTGGAAGGGACAATTAGCAGAATCTGTTGCATAAAAAAAAGAGATGAGGTAGCAGGGATATAACTCCATGATCACAGCCTTTCAAAATTGCTCTCTGCAGCATAATGGTAGTAAGGGAATGCCTTAACAGCCACTAAAGAAACCCAACCCTAAAGATACATTCCCCATAGGATTTTCTTAATAACTGAGTTTGAAGAAGATACTGGGACTTAATCAATCTGAAAGGTGTGGTCAACACAGCAGAGGGATGGGCTGCCACAGAAAGGACCTGGAAAATCAAAGAATGAATTAGGTTGGAAGGGACCTTAAAGATCATCTAGTTCCAACCTCCCTCTTGACCAGGTTGCTCAATGCCTCATCCAGCCTGGCCTTAAACACCTCCAGGGAGGAAGGGGGCATCCACAGCCTCTCTGGGCATCCTGTTCCAGTGTTTTGCAGAAGGAAAAGCTTGACTGTTTCATACAGGCAAATCACAGCTTCTGCACACTGTTTCAGATAGCAAAGTCCCTTCCCAGCTTGGAGGTGGAGAGCTTACAAACCAGGGCTCATGTGAGACCTCAAGCTTCCTTGAAGTGCTGAGAGTTGGGGCTGTTCAACCTGGAGAAGAGATGGCTCCAGGGAGACCTCATAGCATCCTCCAAGTACCTGAAGAGTCTACAGGAAAGCTGGGGAGGGGCTGTTTGCCAAGACATGGAACAACAGGACAAGGGGCAGTGATTTTAAACTGAAAGGAGATTTAGATGAGATCTCAGGGAGTTCTTTGCTGTGAGAGGGTGAGCCCCTGGCCTAGGCTGCTCAAAGAAGCTGTGGCTGCTCCATCCCTGGAGGGGGGGTTCAAGGCCACAGGTAGGATGATGATAATTAAGATCCCTTCCAACCCAAACTATTCTATGATGAATTCATGCAGTTCTGACTGCAGAGCTACACAAATACATTCCCATTTGGGTACTGCTCAGCCTTGCAGAATTTTTGGGATGGAGATTTGCTGCTCTGGAGATTGAATGATGTGGATTTTGGGGGTGCTGCATCATGGGGTCCCCCCTGTGAGATTATCTTTCTTGAAGAGCACTTTGTGTTATTTCTCCACCCAAAATTATCTAAATCAGATGCAAATGCTGGGTTAAATCAGGCAAGTGGGAAGCATGAAAATAGCCTCATAATAACATGCAGGGCACAGAGGATGGGATGAAGTGGGGGGGAAAGGAAGCCCAAAAGGCTGTTTGCCAGGGCACCAACCTCTTTCTTCTCTGTTTAATTTCAACTTCCCTTAAAATTCCTGCTGTTTATCCACTTTGCCCACATGGGAGCCAGAAGCCTTCCTGTTCTTTTCTGTCAAATTAAATTAATGGGGAGAAAAAACAAATGCACAGATGCTCTAAATCCCAGGCTAATACTGCAGAATTTTGGCTCTTGCATCCACTTCGCAGCGTGGTTCAAAAGCAGCTCAGGAGACACTCAGGGCACTCAGAAAGGCAAAAGAGCAACATTTTTTGTGTTTAAATTGAGAGCTGAATATTTTATCCACTTCTGGAAGGTGAGATGTGGAGTCTATTCCTATATTTGCCCATGATCTCTTTCTCTGTGTGTGTGTATAGGGTGGGACTAATTTGCTGTAGTGAATGCATAGTTTTTCATTGCATACATTGGCCAGTTGAGCTTTTTTGGTTAAAATAATTGTATCAAAAAAGTTGTTGGGAAACTTCTGTGTATATGAAGGAAATAATTTCTTCATCCTTAGCTCCCCAGTTCCAGAAAAACACCTGGGAGAGATGAGGCAGAGGTGGAAATTCAGCTGTTGCTCAGAGTGATGTGCATTTGGTGATCTGACTTTTTGGGGTGCATTTGATTTTCTGAGATCACTTGAAGTCTTCTTTCTGTCCCATGAGTCTTTGCAGCCAGTGTAGGAGCTGGAAAATTGCTCTAAATCAAGTGACCCCATCCATAGAAGGCCACTGGCATAGGGTTAAGGGCAGCACCCTGGTGTCCCCTGGGTGAGGGTACAATTTCTCTGTGGGAGGAGTAATTAAGACAAAGGTTGCACCTTAATTAGTCCTGGTACAGTGTGATGTGGTGCTTGGTGTTGTTCAGTGAAAAGCCAAACCTTCACATTCTTGGGAGCAGTTTTATTGGTATTAATTATAATGAGCTCCTTTGGCCTCTGCAAACGCTGAGACTCTGCATCAGGAGGAGAGTGAAACATGTAAAAATCAGAGATCTGAAGCTGTTGGAGCTGTTGTGGTTGATGCCAAGGATATCTTTAGGATTTTGCTGAGCTGGAGCCTCTGTGAAGATGAGGAGTAAATGCTGATGCTAATGGAAAACTCAGACTATAAGCTCTGCTCACCTGGTCACCTTTTAATTGAAAACATATTATGAAAGTCATGGATGATTAGAACTGAAATTAGCCAAACAGTACAACCAGTGGCTCAATTTTTATTGGAGCAAAGTTTTGATATGTTTTGCTGAGTCTTTTTCCATGTTTGGGAGATGCTTTTTAAGCTGAGTGCCAGCAGGACAGCTTGTTCTCATGGTGCCTTTTGCTGTCAATGCTGCAGAGATAGAGGCATAAAGCAGCAACTCCTACAAATTCTGTACAGCAATATTCTTTTACTTTTTGCAGATTGCTAGGCAAGAATCTCTAAAATACATCCCAAACTATCAACATGGCTTTAAGTGGTTTTCTCAGTTCAGAGTAAATTGTTCAGCCTGAACATGCCATCTGCAGTTGAGTCTCTCAGCTTTTGAAATGTCATATTCTGGCAGGGATGGGAAAGCAGGACTCAAGCTGAAGAGGTTCTTCAGTGTAATGTCTGTCAGTGCTGAAGTGTTCAAGTGTGTTTCACATGCAGATTATGAACCTTTTCACTGTAGCACTTGCCCTGTGTGTGTTATATCCAGATTGACCCCACAGGTTTTGTTTGGTTTTGCTGTTCACACCCCATCTCTGATTGACTCTTAATGTTGCTGCCACCTTCTCCACCTGCCTCTGGCAATGATGAGGTTAAAACTTCTCTTGGCTATTCTGTGCTCCATCTGTAGACTGTTAAAATCAACACATGTTTTTTTCTAGTTAAAGGTAAAAGTGGAGTGAAAGTGTTTTAGGCTCTTTTGGCACGTGATGCTTTGGAAAAAGAGGGGACATAATTGTTATTCCATGGAGTAGAGCTGGCAGTGATCCCCAGCACATGCCTGTATTTTTTTGCCACTTTTAATTTTGCATGAGCAAGAAATTCCTGCAAAGGCACTTTTAAAAAATGCCATTTAAATTAATACTCATCTGTCTGAGAAGTGGAAAGCCACTTGGATTAGAAAGTGTGGACTGTGTACTTACTCATTGCAGCTCTTGTTTTGGTACGCAGACTCCACCTGGAGTTACTGT